>JAHBCN010004589.1:0-62563 GCA_019359885.1 Listronotus oregonensis
TTGCGACATAAATTCAGTATGTATTGAAATACATAAAGGGGTAACAGACGCCTACGCCATCTGCTGATCAAAAAGCGAAGCATACTCGTCCCAACCACCTTTTTACTAATTTAGTTAAGAAATTAAGTAAGTTATTGTTAACAGTTTGTACAAGTATGGGTCATACATTTCCAAATGTTTGTAACATTATTTCAGCTTGGCAAGTCGGGAACCGGGGGGTTGGGGGAAAAAAATTATACTCCGCCCTTTGGTAACGTGTTTATCGACCTGTTCTTGAATTAAGGTGCAATTTTAGTCGAACAAGGCGAAAGATTTCACCAGCACATTGTTCAAATGCCAAAGAGGTATAGTGAAAAATAAACACCAAACATGTTAGCGGACTGCTGTTGGAACCCCAAAGGTGAAACCAATTCTTAATAAACGAAAAAAGGAAAAAATGTCTTAAGCGTTTTTTAATCAAGTATAATTTGTTAAAAAAAAGTAATTTAGTTATTTTTAATTTTTTAAAATTCACTAGAATGTTTATGATTTGGGTTTCCCATATCTTAGAGTCTTCTTCCTATCTCCAAAACCCTGTGGTTAGGTTAGGTATAAACCGATAGATAAAAAAAAAATAAAAGAGACAAAAAAAGTTAATACGCAGAGCCCTGTTATTACATATTTGTAAATAAATCCAGCATATATTTTCATTTAATTATATTAGATAAACTGGAAACCGGAAATAAAAAGTTTTTTTTAAAAAACAACCCCGTCATGGGGAAATTATAAATTAATCCACGAAAAAAAAAAAAAAAATTTTTTTTATCTATATCAAAAAAGAAATTTACCGATGTAACGAAAAAAAAAATATTTACACAAACTAAAATAATTTTTTCACCGGTAAGTAAATCAGATTGCGCCAAATTTTCTTAAACAAAATTTTAAAATATGACTTTATCTTTTTAAAATTTTAAATTTAAGTGTGCAACAAATTTAAAAATTTTAAAAATTTGTAAATTTTCTTGGGTCAAATTGAACTTGCTGCATTTTTTCTTGCATACAATTTTATTAAAAATGGTCACAAATAAGTTTTTTTATTACAGCAATTTGTTTTGATCCTAAGGTTTATCAACTGATTAAAATTTGTAAACATTTTAATTCATCACTTCTGAAATTTGTATATATAAAATGATTTTTTTAGTTTTGATTTATAAATATATTTTAACTAACACCTGTTTTTTTTTTGGTTTAAAACCCCGGGTTTAAAAAAATATACAATAGGGGTTTTGTAACTCTTTGGGGCTCTAAAAAAGCATCCCTATCCTCCCTTTTTCCAATATTTTCCCTTCCAAATCATGAATTGGCTGTTTTAGGTTTAAAAAACTTTTTTCTGTAACCTTTTGCTTTGGTATATCGTGCCCCCAAAATTATTAAATATTCTGCTAATAACATTTTTTCAAAGGATAATTGGAAAGTAAAATTAAAGGCGATTTATCGTTTTTTGGTTAGCAAAAACCCCTAATAATAAAAATCATTAGTTTTAAAAAATTTTTTTGGTATTTGTATTAAAAAAAATATATTATATTTTTTAAAAGTCAAGTTTGGGTCCCAAATTATTCACTAAAACAATTTTAGAACCGTTTTAGAGTTTGTTTTTTTTCAAAGATGAGCTTTTTCCCCAAACTCATTTGGGGGGTTGCATTCATTTATAGATTCCATCTTGGGTTTTTTCCCCCTGACCTCAAAAAAGGGGGGAAATTTTAGCTTTTTTTTCTACAAAATTTAAAAAATTTTTCCTATATGTACCTTCAATGTTTTTTTTGTTTTTAGGTATTGTTCCCATGTCTAGGAAATGGCGTCTAGCACAACTCTTAGCATTCTTGATTTCCTTCAGGAAAGGGCCATTCATCCTATTAATGATTTTATGCTGTTGCTTTTTATATATATTTTTATGGCTTCTGCTTTAAGAAGTTGGCCAGTATAATTCCACCCCTGACAGCTCCCAATAAACGACACGTGGTGTCGTTTTTATGCATTATTTTACAGTCTAGCTCGAGAGGCCCCGAACTTTCCACTTTGTTAGTTCTTTTATTCCTAGAGTGTCCAGACTGTGGAACCTACTACCACCAGAAGTTTTGAATTCTCCTCCAAATCCCCAAGTATTTAGATCTCGTGACAACAGCCTTCATCTTACCACACTTAAGTCACCTACTGTAAGTTGGTACTTAGGCCTTTGCCCTTCGTGGACAATTTCAAGATAAAAAAAACAGCTGCATATTTCATTTCTGCACTCCTAATACACAAATAAAAATGTTGTGCATATATACACATTTTGCTAGTGACCCATTAATTATCCGTGAAAGTCTGGTCGACCTTTTTAAATGTTTACAATAAATTTCTATTTTGCTTTACATTATACAATAGGTAGAAAAGAAGAAAATAAATGGATAAATATTTATTTGTTTATTTGATAAACAAACCGGGGTAAACATTTACCCCACGGGATTTTTGCTCTTAAAATCGTTCTGAAAGCCGTAGTTTGACATATGAGCACTCGATTTTTTTTGTTTTGTTATGCCCAAGAGAATGATGAAAAGCAAATTCAATGTTATCAAGATTTAGTTGATTAAAAATTGATTTGAATAGCTGTAAGTATTAACAGCCAAACCGTCATTTAACAGACACAAATTTAAAACTATTTTTGTAAACAACCGATTTTTTTTGCTAAAAAAGCTTATTTATTTGGGCATTTGAAAATTTAAACAAATTAAGAATCCGATCAATGGAAAAATGTAATTAATATCCATAAAATATTGGTTTTTAAGAATCTATTTTTGTTCCTCTTTTATGGTAAATATGAAAAAAAAAATTACTTAAGGTAGATATCTACCCGATTTGTAGTTCTAGGGATAATTATTAATAGCTAATAGAGATAAAAAATTTAACATTTATTTACAGTGACTTTGGTGACCATAAACAAATATTATCAACATTATGCTTATATCGTAACAATTATTCAAATATTGAAAAATCTACTCCTCGTTCCCCGATAGTCCCGATCAGAGAAAACGCTTGAATAAATCGGTATCGTTTACACAAATATCTCCTGAAACTTTTGTGTCGGTTGCGCCGCACGGTGTCTTTGAAGCCAAAACATTAAGGGTTTATATGCATGACCTAACCATAGTTTAAAGAATATACAATATATGAGTTGTCTCACTCGTGGCGGCTCTCAAAACGCACCCGCCAAAACATCAAAGGTTTATATGCAAGTGACCTAACCATAGTTTAAAGAATATATACAATATATGAGTTAGGTAACTTGCATATAAACCTTTGATGTTTTGGCGGGTGCGTTTTGAGAGCCGCCACTCATATATTATATAATCTTTAAACTATGGTTAAATTATTTATATTGTCAAAGTATTTTAAGGTTGGTACTTTGAAAAGCAATCAAATATTTACCAAAAACAGACAGACTCCTGCAAGAAAAATAGCGCTTTTCGTATTCTTCTTAAATGAGAGACAAATTACAGCAATTTTTAAAAACCAAAAAGTCTACGTGCGCATCATATGAAATTTACTGCAAGAAAAATGTCACACAATTGATTTTTAAGTATTGTAAAAACACCTTAAGAGGTGAGACGCACAATAGAAATAGCTGTTAAAAGTATCTGACTATTTTGACCTATATGTACACCTATGACTTAACCAAGTCCTCCTTAATAACATTTTAAGCAAATTTTGTTTATTTTTTTTCTATTTTGACTGTTTTAAAAATATTGTTAACATAATCCCAAAACCTATAAGGATCTGTTCCAATTAAAACGTTTTTCTACACAAAATATACCAAATTTGATTCATTTTAGTTATTACGCTCTTTGAATGAATATTTATTTTAAATATTTGCCTTTAAAAAATAATATTAACCTACGCTCATAACGTACAATCTTTTAAAATTAAAATCTTCTTCTAATTTATCTGGACGTCTGGACCAAATTTGGTTTGGGTTTTTATTGACCTTTACCAAAGCAAAACTAACCAATTTTTGTACCAAATCTAAAAATCGTTTTCTTTTATTTTATTTATCTAATTTTAACATTGTAAATAATTTCGTTTACGTAAGCAATGTCTTTTACGATCTATAAGAATAAAAACCTCATTCCAAACAATTATTTTTTTAAATCTGGTTCAATTCTGTCATCGATTTGATTAAATATTTGACGCTGCAAAAAATACCCTTAAGGCAAGTCCCTGACTTAAACAATCTGATGTCTGTTGAAAATTTTAACATTTTTGTTAAGAATAGCCCAATAAAATCCTTGTTTAACAAGCTGATATTGCCGGAAAAGAAAATAGTTATTAAAAATTTGATTGGTATTTACTGACAAAATATCCAGAATGCAATTTCAGATCGGAAAGCTTGGGAGATTTGCAAAATGAGCATTTTCCTAAGCTCTTGTTAAAATTAAACTCTTCCTATTTCAGTAGTAAATAATTCCTTTGATAATATCTTAGATATCTATTTGTGTTATTTCCGTGAAAAGTGATCCTTTGACGTTGCATATTGAGATTTAGGTTTCTAATTAAACTATGCAGATTTTCCCACTGAAACAACAAAGACGTTTATTAGTTTATAAGTAATTATTTGTACTTAGAATCGCATCACAAAATGTTCGAATCGAAAATGTAATTATACTTATATTACAAAACTGATTAATGTGGAAATTTGTCTTCACACAATTTTTATAGATTTATTTAAATAATAGAGTTATTAAGAAAATATTCAAAAATTAATTTAGCTTGAATCTAACGATATTTAAATATAATGTATCATTGAAACAATGCTTTAGATCAGTGGTTCCCAGCCAGTATTACGTGGACCACCACCAAGGGTGATAAACCTGACAAGGAGTGCTCGATCCCATTTAAGCCCATATAAACCGATTTAAATGTCAATTCGGTATTTGTGACGTAATCTGTTTGCCTGTTTGTTTTGTTTACAAGTAATATAAAGTTTTAAATTTTTTTTAAAAATATTATACATTACAGTTCTAATAGTCAGTACATACCCAAAAATATTTTAAAAGTTGAATATTTAACAAAAATTAATAAAATAAATCTGCCTTCTGGGCAAAATGGGCAAACGGGTGACGTCCAAACATAACCTATATCTGCGGACAAATAGTAAAAATCGAGCACTCCTTTTAAAATTTTACCCCCTTGGACCCCACCACCGGTGAAGTGGCATGAAACGAGATAGACTGTTTCAAAAATGGCTCACCCCGCTCAGCTTCACCGAATTTCAATTTTATTTTTTTTAATAAAAAGCTCATGAAATTTGGAAAAGATTGAGGAAACCCCCTTATTTGAATTTTTTTTTTTTTTAAATTTTGCCCCAATTTGAAAAAGTGGCTGTAAAATTTTAATTTTTTGGGTAAAACCTATTCTTACTTGATTTTTGGGCCCCTAATATTATTACTCAGGGCTCAGTAATCACGAATATGAGGTCTAAATTTAAAAAATCTAAATGGAAAAAACATTTAAAAACCCCAGAAATATAGATGACACTTTTACTAAAAGGTTCTAGTGGTACTAATAACGAATCAAAATTCTAAAAATTTGAAATCTAAAATGACTAATCCAAAATGGCGCGTATCAAAATTGAAAAACACTAAAAACATTTTACTAAGGTTTTTTTAAAGTCACGAATCACAAATATAAGGCCGAAATATAAAAAAATCTAAATCTAAGATGACGGATCTAAAAACGGGTAAAAAATGGAAAAACATTTAAAAACCCCGGAGAATATGGATGACACTTATTACTCAAGGGTTTTGGTAGCCCTAATCACAAATCTAAAGTGGAAACTGGAACATTTTTTTGTATATTTTTGTTTCTAAAAATATATTATTGCTGTAAAGGGTAAGAAAAAAAGAAAATATATTGAAAAAAAAAAAAAAAAAATACCCTTTTTATTAAAAAAAAAAAATATTTAAAAATAGGAAAGTATACATATTAAAAGGACAATTTAAGAATACTTATAAATATTATCAAGTCCCCCAAAAAAGTTTACTCATTTTTTTTAATATTAAATCATTGTAAAAATTTTTTTTTACTATATAAAAAAAAAAAAAAATTTGGTCAAAGGTGTATATGGTTATGTATTCATTTAAATTACAAAAAGCGCATACTGCGAACAAAAGGGGGCCCCCGGGCGATTTTGGATGTACCCAATTCTAAAATACCAATAATAATTTTGTGGCTTGTATTTCAATTTCCGTCTCGTTTCCCGTGGTTTTTTTTTTGGTTGGGACTGGTGGGGAGTGCGGTGATAAATTCGGAAGAATTATCTGCCCAGTTTAGTTCTTACTACTTTTTTTTTTTTTAGTAAGAGGATGCAGTTTTTAAAGGGAAAAGTAGCAGGAGCTATGCGTCAACCGACTATCAATTTCTTATCAGCCATTAATTTAAAATTAGTTACTAACGGGACCTGAACGTTTGCTAGGGGGCTTAAAACCCCAAAAAGTTTTCCTAATAAAAAAAAAGAATTTTCTCAAATAAATAATGGAACGTGAAGATATTTTAAAAAAAAAAAATTAATGTGCTTATAGAAAAAAAAAGAAAAATCTTTGAATTATCGAAGATGCTCAAATAAACCCCTTCTTAAAACAATAACCAAGATTTCATAAAACGCCTTCTTGTAGATTATTAGCCCTATTCTCCGGGAAAACCTAAATTTGTGATTTTACGTGACCCAAGAAAAAAAAAAATTTTATTTTTATTTATTCAGCTTCAAAAATTGCATTATCTAAAATGATCATCAGAGAAAATTTCTAGGTTTTCTTACTTTTAGGATCGGTATCCATTTTTTTCACACTCTACCCCCCGATCTTCTGCTCAAATTAACCTGTTTTTTAATTTATTAATGAAAATTTAGGCTTTTTAATAACACTTGCCACTCCTAATTTCCTTTATTTTCCTTTCGTTGTTTTCTTCTGGGACACTATCATGTTTATTTTTTTTGGAGATAACAACCAAATGTCAGGAGGTTTTTAATGACTCGGTGAATATGGAAATCTGGGGGCGGCCTTTTAAATAAATTAATAAATAATTCCCTAATTCCCCAACAGGATTTTCCTGTACCATTTAAAATTTTTTAAATTTTTTCTTCCCCTTCTAAACATCCTTATTAATAAAATTTTATTTTATTAAAAAAAAAATTTTTTGGGCAAATAATCGCAATAAAACTTTAGCTGTCGACGTTCGATAGTAAAGTTTTTTTAGGAAAAACGTATTGAGTTGATCGCTTTCCGGCCGACGCGTCTTATAATTTGTTTACCGAAAATTATTGATCGAAAGCAATTCGGCGTTTTTATCATCCCCAAAAGCTCCAGGATTGTCCCCTGTTCGCAGTTTTGCCTTTACTGTATATATTTAGTATACGGAAAGTTGAAAAATTATAATAAATTTTAAAATTATAGTTATAATTTAAAATATTACAATTATTGGCAATTAAAGATTTTTTATAATATTTAAATAGATATATCTAATGAAAAAAATAACAATATGTTAAAAAATATTAAATTTAAAAATAATATACATAATTACAAGAATATATATCCTATAATTTATTTCAAATTTTTAGAATAATAATAAAGTAGTAATAATGCTTTTTTTAAAATTGTAAGTTTTTTTAATAAGTATAAATAAATATATATTAATTAAAAAAATTTTTTTTTCAATTGCAATAAAACTCTATAATATATTTATATCTATTTAATTTAATTTTTTAAATTAAATATTTTTCAATACTCTGTAAATTTAAATTTTTTTTTAATATATAACCAACTGCCTTCTAATTATATCTTCTATTATTATTATTATTATTTTAATATTGTAAACCTGAAGCATATTCTCCGTATTTTTGGTTCTTTTTAATTTTGATACGCGCCATTTTAAATCCGCCATCTTGGATTTTAATTTTTTAAAATTTCGACTTCAGATTCGTGATAGCGATGGGCATATTCGAATGATTTTAATATTCGAATATTCGTATTCCGGAAGATCTTCATATTCGGAATATCATTCGACATATGAAACATTGACCGATCAACGTCAGTCGGTATTCTTTTTTTAATTTATATAGATAACCTGTGCGGTATTAGATATATTGCGCCGACCAAACCTCATTCCCCGAAGTCGAAAGGTTCTTTCAAATAACAATTATTCCGGATTAATCCGGAAAATCAGATGTCGGAAGATGAAAAATGAATTATTTTGTTTCGGCTTTTAATTTCAGTCGACTATTATTGGGTTGATTTTGTGTTCGCCCTGTATTCTTGTACGTTTTTAAATTTGTTTTGCTGTTATTGGTGGTGCGGCGGAAGTTTTGTTTTCGTTTTAATTCGTAATTATTGGTGTGGTTAAGAATAGTATACAGTGGCCGCCAAAAAAGTCGACTTTTTTGTGGAAAATTTCTATTTTTGATATGAATGAACCGCAATTGAATGAACTATCATCCGATAAGTAGCGGTATTATACCCCACTGATTGGAATACGAATATTCGAAAGAAATATTCGAATCATTCGAAACATTTCTATATTCGAATATCGTTCGGAAGATCATTCGGAAGGTTCCATCACTAATTCGTGATAAGTGACCACGAAAATACCCCGAGTAAAATATTTTTTCCATATTTCCAGTATTTTAAGTTTTTTTTTATGTTGATACCCGCCATCTTAGATTTGGAGTTATTTAAATTTTGATCTCATATTCGTGATTGGTGACCCCGAAAACCCTCGAGTATCAATATTTAGTCCTCGTATCATACCACTGTGCGGTGATTTGTAGAACCTATAAAGTAGTTCGGACAATCCAAGGATTTATCCAAAAGATAACAAAAATTAGTTAATTCCCAATATTTTCTTTTTTTCTTGATTTCAGAATGCAAAATCGTGTTGGAAAAACATTTTAAATTAAAACCCATTGCATTATTACTCGCCAACAATTAGCTTTCAAAACTTAGCCTGAAGGGAGGAGATACCTTTGGGCCGGGTAAAATCAATCAATTTAATAATTTTTTTAAGGTGATAAAAAAGTTGGATCATCTATTATTTTAAATCGTTTTGTTTTGTTAAATGAAAAAAAAACCTGTGATTTTTTTACAAAATGGCGGCCCTGCAGAATATTTCTTTAAGCTTCTGCTCGAGAGATCGAAAATGCTGCAGCTGTCAAAATTTATTATTAATCTAAAATAAAAACAGTATTTTTTTTTCAATTACTGATATGGTAACGGGTAGGAAAAATTTATAAAATAATAAGAAAGGTAAAAATTAAAATTTATATCGGTTGTTTAATCGAAGGTCCAAATTTTCTACCATTTTTTCAACAGTTTTGACCCCAAAAAATTATTTATTAGCCCGATATTTTTATCCTTTTGATAGTACTATAAAAAAAAATCTCTGCAAATTTCAGCTTAATCGGTCAATAACTTTTTAAGTTACAGAACGAGCAGTTTTTGAAAAGGCAGTTTCCAGATAATCACGTTAAAAAATTCGTTACGCTCCGACTACCTGATTAGTGATGGTATGCGGACGCTGACGTTTTTGACAATATCTCCATAAATATTTAATATTTCAGTTTTTTATTTTTACAGTAAATTTTTAAAATATTATACCTTCAAAATATGAAAAAAAAATTTTGGAAATTCTAAAAGTATCTCTTCCCTAAAGTCTTAGATAACGCAGTGTATTAGCCATAAAACTGACAAACACAATCAAAAGTAGTGCTTTTAATACGCGTCTTTTTTTTTTTAAAAAACTGTGTTTGACTCTGAGCAGTATCCAAATCATTGCTCTAAGTACGAATCGTTATTATTTCATATCAGAGACTGTTTCTTTTCTAAAGAAAACATATTTTGGATTAAGAAAAACAATAATAATAAATTGAAACAATTTTGTAATCCAAAATTTGAGATGCAACAGACGCATTTTGGAAGAGATGTTTTCATTTAAAAAAATTTGATTTACAGCCACAGGATTTTAGGAATAAAAAACTAATTGGCAATGTCAATACTTCTGCATGTAAAATCGAGTAGTGGGGAGAGAAAATCAAAATTAGGAATGTGGAAAATGGAAGATGTTATAAAGACGTCCACAGTCACATGCAGACCCTTATAAAAGTTTGGACGTCATTTTCCAGAATGCCATGCTAATAAAAAAAGAAACCATTCAGAAAATGATTTGAAATATTTTAAAATAAAAGTTTTTTCCGACTTATTTAAAATATAGATACATACTAACTAGGTTCCGAATTTTTACATATTTAACCTAAGTACAATTTTAGACAACACAGTAGTAATACGAGTAAAAATGGACCCATAGTTGAAATTCGACAGAGTTACTCAAAAAAACTAAGGAAACAATAATTAAATTCCAAATTATGGTGGCTTGCAAATACACGTATGGTAAAAAATCGCATTTGCTAAGTGTATATTAGTACTGTAGTTTTATATTTGTTTTGACAATTCTATTATTATTAAAAATATTTAAAATAATATTTTACACGCAAAATTTAATAAATCTTGGTTACTAACAGAAAAAAAAAATTCAAGGGGTTCATGGTCAAGTCAGTAGTTACTTTAGTGGTTCGTACTTAAAAAAAAAAGTTAAGAACCACTGCTTTAGATGGGTCAGTTATACCTAAAGTCCAAAATTTCTGTCAGTGACTCATTTAATACCAGTGACCCAACCGACGAAGCAGCTGAATAAAAATCTAACACTAATAAATGATTTTTAAGCCTATGATATACCTTTCCGCTCAAATAACAGTGAATCGACCAAAACTTAAAAATAAGCTTATCGAAAGGGTTTTCGTGCTGTTCGATGATTTTATTTAGTTATTGTTTATGGACAGATTTTGTGAGTTTAAATTTTTTAAATTTCTTTTATTGTATATTTCTAGTTTTCGTAGTTTATAAATATTGTTTTGTGCCAATTTTATTATAATTTATTTTATTTAGTGTATATAATTGTATATAAAGATTTAGGTTTTTAAAGGCTTTAATTCAGTACAAATTAAAACCCAAACCCCTCAACTAGTAATCCACCCCAAAAAACTCAGTTAACGTTAAAGGAAAAATAATGGTTAAAAATGTTTACCATGGATTCGGGAACGATACCCAGAAAAACTTTGAAATAAAATTTTAACAAACGGTTTCGTAGGTATTCGGGTTTTTAAAAGCCCAAAAACAAATTAGTAATTATTGGGAAAACGAAAAAGCGATTTTTCCCTTTTTTTACTTCCTACTTTCCGATTGTTAAACATGAACGAAGTTGTTTTTTTTTTTTTTATAGTTTTTCGAATTTTAAATTTAATTTTTTTTCCATTTTAAACAATTTTTTAAATTTAAGTTTTTTAAAAAAAAATTTTTAAAAAAAACTCATACCTTTTTTTAAAAAAAAATCATTTAAAATAAAAAAAACCAATTTTCAATTAAAAGTAGGAAAAATTTTATGCCCGTTTCTAAAATTTTAAAAATTTGATTCGCCGTTGAAATAGTTTTTTTTTTAAATTTCTTATAAGGTATGCAAACCCTTGCTTCGCTATCCACTAAATAAAACCAAAAGGCCCCGAATCGTTATTGGATTCTAAAGCTGATGATTTCGGGCCGTGTTTTTTTTTATGGTAGGTATTTTTAAAAGAATGGGGAAAATATCATTTAATTTTAAAATTTTTTCAAGTTTGGGGGGAAATTTGGAAGCTGTAACAAATTATCGCTTTTTTTACGTTTTTTTTTAATATAAGTATGTTAAGACTGAAATTTTATTTTTTTTTCATGTAGCAAAAAAAAATCGGAGAAGGAAAAATAAAAGAAAAAAAAATTGTTTTTTTAACAATAGAAAAGGGCCCAAAAAAAAATTTAAATTTGTGTTCTATTTAAAAATAGTAGGTGTCAAAATTTGAAAAAATCTACATTTTTTTTAATCCAATAATTACCAAAAAAAATGGGGGCCTATTAATTTAAAGGGGTTTATCAAAAATGAGATAATAACTTTGCTTGTAAAAATATGTTTATGTTTTGACGAAACTTTATCATTTATTTTCTGAAATGCACACGCCATAATTTATTCCCCGACCCCCACAACCTAAAAGGAGGATCAATAACACCCACACTAAAAAAAGTCTGAGTGAGTCATCACCCCCCGCCGACCGAACTGATGCGTACCCTTTTTAAAATATTTATTTTTAAAACAATTGATTGATTGGCATTAACATAATGCACAAAAAAAAATAAATAAGAAAAGTAATGACAAAAACAAAAATAATAATTAAAAATGTTAATAAAATATTCTCTGACACTATATTTTAATTATTAATGATGGTTTTTTCATTCTTAGATAGAAAAATTCATAATGTCGATAAACATAAAGTAAAATATCAAAAATTCATTATTGATTTTTTTATAAGTATAAATTACCCAAAAAAAACATTTGAATAAATTGAGTTTTTGTTTATTCCCTTTACCAATCGATCATTTTTTTCCCAAAAAATTTTTTTAATTAATGTTTAAACCCCAAAAATATCAATAATGTTTTACGGGGTGTATTAGCCTTCAAAATATTTGATGTTCCTGTTTTAAGAAAATTTAAAAAATTTAAAAAAGATAAAAATGATTTTTGGGAAAAAATTTAGAAAATTATTTTCAAAATCTTTAACCTTTTTTATTACATGAAAAAACCACTATTTGGAAACTGGATTCGAGGATAATGAAACCCCCATTTAAATGATTTATCAGGTTAAAGTTGTTTTAACAAAAGCTTTTTGTATATTAAAAATTTTTCAAAATTACATTTTAATTTTTTAAAACTATATGACTGCAATAACCCGCTAAATAAGTAATTACAGACTTTGGCTTTTTAAATCGTCTATATCGGTGTCTTCAATGATAATATTGCTAAAATTTCATCTATTTTATTAGAATAACCCCCAACATGCCTTCATTATGATCAGGAAACTGGGGTGATTCAAAAAATTTTAAAATGTTTAAAATTCCAAAATTTAAGATTTTAATGTTTAAAATTTACTGAATTCTAAGTCTTTTTCAGATTCATAAAGTTGCCTTATCGAGATAGATTCCCTAGGGTTGCCACCTATTTAGGGAAAAAAAACACTGCTGCTTGAAGCAAAAAAAAGGGCTCATTAAAAACAAAAAATATTTATTAAATTTTTTTCAAAAAAAAACACATATGCTTACTTTCGTTTTTAGTCTATTATTAAACACCATCTCATATGTAGTAAAAAAAAGTAAGAAAAAAAATGTTTAAAAAGAAAGAAATAAAATAGGAAATATTTGAATTAAAACTTATTTAA
This sequence comes from Listronotus oregonensis, assembly GCA_019359885.1. NCBI lineage: Eukaryota > Metazoa > Arthropoda > Insecta > Coleoptera > Curculionidae > Listronotus > Listronotus oregonensis. The sequence continues at coordinate 13,355 of JAHBCN010004589.1, forward strand.
TTCTTTATTGCTTTTAAACTACAATCACTTTGCCCCCAAAAAGTCAAAAAATTTAAAATAAAAATTAATTAATTTTAATTAGAAGTTCACTTTTATTTTTCTATCCCAAAATTTTTTTCCCCTTTTCCCAAATATTTCATTAGGGAAAAAAACCTTTTTAAAAACATTACTAACTGGAATAGACATGAAAACTAATAATTTTAAAAATTTAAAAAAGGGGAGTTTAGCTGCTTATTTTATTAAATAAAAAACCCATTTTTACCCCGGCTAATTTATTTAATTATTTCTGGAAAAAATTTTTTTTTAAAAAGAAAATTCTTCATGGGGTTTTAATAACGCGACATCACCGAACTGATATAATTGAAAAATTTTTTTTTAAAGGGGGGACGCCATCTGTTATTTTCAACAAAAGTATTTTATTGCTCGTTTACTTGTTTTACCCAAGGGTAGAAAACAAAAAGGGAGTGCTCTTTTTTTACTATTTGTCCGCAGATATAGGTTTTTTTTGGACCCCCGTTTCCCCATTTTGCCCAGAAGGCAGAAATTTTTTTTTTTTTTAAAATTAAATTTTTTAAAACTTTTTGGGGATATAAAATTACTATTAGAACTGTAATGTATAATTTTTTAAAAAATTAAGACTTTTTTTTACTTGTAAAAAAAACAAAAAGGCAAACAGTTATAAAAAACCCCAAATTTAAACATTTAAATTGGTTTATAGGCAAAGGGGATGAGCACCCTTGGGGTTTATTACCCCTTGGGGTTTACCATGGATGTCGTAGTATGAAATGCGGGGATTTGAGGCGAATTTTCATGAAAACCCCCACCAATGTATATAAATACAGGTTATATAACCCCCAATGACTTTTTTAAAAAAATTTTTCAAAAATTGGGAAAAAAAAATAATTTGGGGGGGGCCGTTTAATTTTAAGTTTTAAAGCCGATTAAAACCCCCAAATTAACGAACATTGTGCGTTTACCAGATCCTCGAGGGCAAAAAAAAAAAGAGCCGAAACAACAGTTCGTACCAAATACGCAGGTGGGAACCCCATAATGCCCCCAGCCCTTTTCTGTTTTTTAAAAACGTTTTAAAGGATCGGTTTGAATTTTTTCCCAAAAAACCCTAGTTTAAATTTGTTGTCAAAACAATTTTTAATAATTCCAAAAATTTCCAAAAAAATATGAAAGGGTGGAGTCCCTTGTTAGTTTTTAGTAAATTTTTCGTTGCCAATGTCCCAATTAACATATTTTTTAGAAATTCTACTTTTTTGGTCATTTTTTTATCTTTTTAAAAAGGTTCCTTAAAAGATCACCAAACCTTTCCTTTTTGGGGGGGTTTTTAAAATTTCAAACCCCCACCCCCCCATTAAATTTTTAAAAAACTCAGTATCTTTTTAATGGTTAATATCTTTTCCATAGTTTTGTAAGCCCTCAACAACAAATGGTTAAAAAAATTTTTTAAAGCTAATTTAACATTTTGTCGTTTAAACTGGAGGGGAAAGGGGTTTTTAAAATTTTAAAGGGATAGCCAAAAAAATTTCCCCGTTTAAAATTTCAATTTTTAAAAAAAACGATTGAAAATGACCCCTCACACACTGGCTATTGTTATTTGGAATAAAATTTTCGGTTTTAAACCCCCTTTAAACTTTCGAAATTCTGTTCTAAAACAAAAAAACTCGGTTTTTTTTTCCCCCAAAATTTCCTTTAACAGGAACACAGCACTTTAAAGGCTTTTTTAAAAACTAAAATTTTCCACTTATTATAGTAAAAAAAAGAAAACCCTTTAAAAAAACAGTTCAAATTCAACGACCGATTTTATTGAGGGGGTTTTTATTCCCGGGGCCGATCCATAAAAAAAGGGCCCGAAACAGGAGATTTCAAAGGGGGTTCCCGGGTGTTGTTTAACCCGCAACATTGTAAAGAAAGGGCCCGTAATGTTCGACTGAAAAAAAATTTATCCAATCGGGGATTGTCGCTTTAAATACGTTAAAACCCCGAACCGGGCAAAATATTGGGAGGGTTTTGGGGCGGGGGCGTAATAAGTTGGGGTTAAAAAACCCCATCCAGAGGGGACGTCACTCGGTTTTTAAATTGGGCTTTGTCCTTGTATTGTAGGTGTTATTGGGGCGTGCGTCATTTTCGGAAATTTTACTTTTAAATATAGCAAATTGAATTAAAAGAACTGACCAAAATACATGATCCATCCATTATATAATTGGGCAATTTATGTATTATATAAGGCCCAGGGTTTTCGTGGCGGCCATAATATGGTAATTAAAAAATTAAAAAGGTCCGGGCCCCAAATGTTTTTTTCAAAAAATCTTCTGAAAAAAAAGGGGTTTTTGGGGAAACCAAATCTTTAGCTCAAAACCCCCTTTCCAAAACCAAAAAAAATTTTTTTTTACATTACGAAAAAATTTAGATCTAAGTACTAACGTATTTATATGTCTTAACAAGGAAAAAGGAGTTTAAAACAACAAAAAAATTTAAAATTTGGAGAAAAAAAAAGAACCCCATGAAGATGGAACAAGAATAGTAAGGTTTTTGGGGGCCCGTTTCAGAGGACTGCTTTTTTAGCTGCGGGGATGTATAAACGTTTTTGTAACTTTGGGTTTTTTCCTAGTAGCGCCCGCATAAGGGAATGACCCTTTTCGGGGTTTGTTCTGATTTCCAATATAAATAGTAGGGTTTTAAAAGTTAATAATAAAATTTGTTTCTATTATTAAATAAACGAACATCAGGGTCACCCTAGGTTCCTCTGCACTAAGCTATACATAGAAATCACCATATTATAATTATTGATTTTAAAATAACAATACCATTCTCCATCTCTAAATTTATAAATTTTGGTCTTGTAAGTATTGAAGGTAAAGCCAACCAACGCAGGAGATTTACCATATAAAAAATAAAGACCACATCTACCACATCGAGGTCAGATCTTAGAACAACTCCTTTTTTGTAGGCCAGTGAGTGAGTCTATTCATAAAAATCGTTCTCTTTGTTTCTGGTACAGTTAAAGTGTTGATATTAGAAACGAATTTTTTAAAATTGGATTGACCTGTTTAGTTAGTTGCAAAAATATATTTACTTTCAAATAATAAAATTTTTTTCCCCCATTTTTATTAGACTACTTGCCTTTTTTATCGTTTTTTGCCACAATTTTAATTGAAATTAATTTAAAAATTAAAAAAGAATGGCCTGGTAGATAAATGACTTTAAAATAGTTTAGAAGTTATTCGCTTTTAGAAAATGTTTTAAATTTTTAGGTTTTTAAATATTTTTTTTAACTTTTACCAGTGAAAAAAATGGGCCAAAGAATTTCAAAAAAATGCAACAAAAAATTAATTTTGGCCGATGTTCTAGTGCAATTTTGTGGAAATAGTAAAATATATGATCTTCGTAATCTCGCTCATCTTTGTTGGTTTTTAAGCGCTGTGTTTTGAAATATTTAATTATATCGCACTTCCTTTTCAATAGTGACAAGTCCAAAAATCTCAAATATTATTATTTTTTTATAAAATTATGTCTTAAAAAATCCCTATTTTATTAAAAGCCCATAGTAAATTGCCCAAATTAATGAAAAAAATTAAAGGAACTGCGACGAACTGAATTATGCCGAAAAGGGCTAAATTATGTATTTTTTTTTAAAAAGTGACATAATTCAACAAAAAAAACTTCGCTTTAAAATAAAAGCAAGTTTAGGTTACTACTTTAATACCATACATCATACAAAAGTTAAATCTATTTTTTTTTTTAGTAAAACTAAAAAACTACAAGGTATCTTTTCCTTTGGCTCTACAGTAAAATTAAACTTTTTGAATTTGGAACCTCAATTCAGCAGTACAGTAGAACCTAGATGAGTCAAACCTTGATAACATAAAAACTTTGGCAACTTCAAATTTGTTTGTGTTTTCTTCCCTTTAAAGCAGAAAACCTTCGTTACTTAAAGTTTAAAACCTCTATAACTTAAACAAAAAAATTTAATATTGGCTCTTGATAACTTAAAGTAGTACCATTGATGATCTCTATAACTTAAAGTATTTCGTAAGTAGGTATACAAACTAAAGGTTTTCTTTGAAACTTTATTGCTTTAATCTTCAGTCTTTCAATAAAATAGCTTGTTAATACATCGACTATGCGGAAGAAGACTGTTACAACTCAAAAATTTTTAATTTTCGGAGTTCCCGGAGCAAACAATATAAAAAGTAATATATTTTTATTAGAAAAAATGTTACAACTTTAAGTACATTTTCTAGATGGATCAAACGATAATGTACTTATAAAAATATATGACTTTTTAAATTGTTTGCTCCGGAAATCCGAAAATTAAAAATTTTGAGTTGTAACAGTCTTCTTCCGCATAGTCGACATGTATAAAATAATAAAATTAAAAGATAATAAAAAAGCGTTAAATGAAACGAAAATTGAATACACTAACATATTTTCTAACTAAACCTCGTTAAGTCAACATTTGAATTTTTTAACCTCCCCAACTTCAACTCTCGGTAAGTAAAATACTCGATAACCTAAAATTTTTAACCTTTTCCTTGAGCTTTAACTTATCGAGGTTCTATTTATTAATTTTTGGAAATTTGGTTTTTTTTTCAAGAAAAGAAATTGATTAAAGCCGACGCTTCTGAATGCATAAAAAACCCCCGAAATTAGCATTTATGGTACTATTAGGGTAGGTTGATCTAATTACGCACCCGTCCCTCGCTACCTGACCAAACATTATAGGTACATAGGGGTTTGCAACAAAAGGACCAATTTCGAGAATTTTATTGCAACCCGAGTTAATCGATTTCTGGAATTTTCGAATCTTGAAAAATACTATACCCGATACTTATTATTTTCTTAGTTCCACATAAAGAAAGCTTTTGAATTAACTCGAGAAACTTAAAGGCTTTGAAGATATTCTAATTTTTAACTTGCGTGGCACAAAAGGTGTAACCTTCAATATTAAAGAAAATCATAATTTCTAAAAAAATGTTAAAAGTGTCCTTCTCTTGCTCGAATGCAAGCACTTAACGTTCTTCCCATTGATTTTTTGTAAAAATTAGAAATGTTATTAATTTTAAATATTACCCTTTTCGTTATGACGAAATATCGATTGGTCCACAATAGAAAAAAAAAGGTTTATTATAAAGAGTATTTTAGTTGTGGTTAGTGATTTTAATATACCAAGCACCATTTAATTCGTAAAACCCGCTGTGAAAATAAAGAAAAAACCTTCATTTTGAAAAAAAAAGGTTATTTTGAACTCTATGTTTATAAAACATTTTTGGCAAGAAACCCTATTAGGGCAATGGAACGTTTTTTTTTTCATCAGTTAAGATTTATTTTTTTTGTTGAAGTTCTTTTATAGCTAGTGTTAAGTTTATAATAGGGTAAAAAAAAATTGTATTATTTTGGGATAATAAAGAATGGAAAATAAGTTAAACTTTTTTTTATATAAATAGAAAATATAATCCCTATGAATAAGTGTCTTGACATTTACAAAATTTCTTTAAAATTTATGCCAAATTGTTTTAAAGAAGATGAAAATATCCCGATGGAATTTCTTTGCAGAAAATACTTTATGTGTTCACAGTCAGTTTGGAAAGAACGGAAAGATTTAATAGATACATGAAAGGAAAATCAGGGGGTAAAAAAAAAAAAAATATTTATGGTTATAATACGCAGCAAAGTTAAACAGTATGTTTAAAATACATTTATTACTGTTATATTAATTAAAGGTTTAGACTAAAAAATATAAAATAGGGATAGAAAATGGAAAATATCATTCCAACCCTTTTGGTAACCCCTCATTTCAAAGTGGTGAAGTCGAGATTAATTAAAACCTTGTTTAAGAAAATAAGAAATTTAAGTTTTTGGTGTTTAAAAAATTGGGTGGGCGAAGGAATTCCTTTAGTTTGAGACCAAAAATTTTGCCCAATTATAAATTAAGGCCTGATGGAGGTCCATTTGGAAAACCCCAAGGCCCCGCATTTGCCTTTAATCGAGCCCTCCCCCACTTAAAAAATATGGAGTAAATAGTATTAAGTGATAAAGTTCCCTTTTTGGTCATTATGAAAATACAAAGTGAAAGATTTGATACTTTAAAATTATTTTACGCAGGTGGCTAGTGACGAAAAAAACATAATTTTAAATGAAACACTTATTTTTTAAATTTTTTTGAATTCCTTTTAAATTTTAAACCCTTTTTTATTAATAATAGTATACCTAAACCCAATAGTTTTCCAATATTTAAATTTTTCTAAAGAAAATAATTTTCAAAATTTGCAAAAAATTACAAAACCCCATTATTTTTAGTAGATCACTCATTTTTTGAATTAAGTTAATTCAAAGATGACGTAAAAGATATATCAAAGAATTTTAATTAGATCCCACAGGTTGTTAAAAATAAAGAATATATTTGGATTTCAATTAAAAAATTTCATTTTTTTAAATGGCGAAAATAATTATATATTATTATTTTTCTCAAAAAGATCTTTTTTCTCTAATATCAAATATGAGTGATCTACCTTCAAAATAATGGCGCTTATCGTAATTTTTTTTGTCAAAATTAATTTCTTTTAGAAAAATTGAAATTGGAAAAAACCCTTAGGTTTAGGTATGCAATTAAAATAAAAAGTTGAAGAATTTTAAAAGGAATTCGAAACAAAATTTAAAAGAGGTGTTTCATTTAAAAATGTATGTTTTATTTTGTCACGCTTTTTGAGCCACTTGTATACTTTAAAATAATTTTAAATTGTGCATCTAAGAATCTTTACACTTTTTTATTTATATTTTCTCACAACTTTGAAACCAATGAAATAATGAACTTTACTCTATCGTTGACTCACCCCTATGTAGGTGTATATTGCAACTAATAGTTGTTCGACCAAATAGTCGAAACCACACGATCGCTTTGATTAATAGCGCAACTATCGCGACGCCGACGGGTTTAATGAGTATTGTCTTGTATTAAAAGCGTATACGCTCAACCAAACAGTCGTCCGGCGGCTATTTAAACAAATACATAAATCGATAGCGACTGAATTCAATTGTATGCGCACCTTCAGACTAAACTGTTTGGTCGTCATAAAAATCGCACAAGCACGCAACTCGACTAAACAGTTGCACGACTAAAAAGTTGTATGTATGCAGCCGGCCTAACAAAAATACCCACTACTTAGGTTTTTTTTTAAAGCGACTAAGAGCCAGGTAGAGACATGATGTTAACCACAGGGTATATGTGCAACAACTTACTCCAAGCAAAGGTAATGGACAATGGTGAAAAGTGCTATACCAAAATATGAAATAAATTGATTTTTAAGCCTGAGCAACATAAGCGATGTCACAGACGAATTTAGGTTGCCAAACGAATACTCATAATGTCATAATCCTCTGTTACCTACGTGAAATTGGACTGTTAATTGTTAATATTTAAAAGTTAGATCTTGTCCTTAAAAAAGACAAATACTTAATAACAAAAGCTTTACAATAAATAAAGCTTTTGAAAAATGTATGAACATGCGAATTTACTGCTTTTTATTTGTAAAAAAGTGTATATGTATGTATGTGTAATATAATATGTAAGTGTAAAGTAACGAAAATCAATCTTTTTTTTAGACTTGCCTACCAGAACTTTGGAGCATGTTATAAAAAATATTTAAAAAATATTAGACCTATGATGGACTAGACTAGACTCTAGTCCTCCATATTTGGACTTGTTCCTAAAATTATTAATTAAATATAAATTTTCTTTTTGTTTTTTGCAAATACCCCCTATTAAAACATGGCTAAAAGGTTGATAATATTGTTTCAGAAAGGGATCTATTCTTGACCTTAGAATAACTTTTGTGACATTAAAAAAAAATTATTATTAAGACAAAATTTAAAAAACAACTTATCTTAATTTTAATTTCTCGGACAGTATTTTTAAGTTTCAATTTACTATGTAATGAACGTTTACGAATTTAGTAATTTTAAAATATCACAAAGCAAACTGTATTATTTATAAACAAGAGTATTTATTACAATTAAAATAAATTATTACTTTTTGATTTAACGCAGTTTATAAAGTATACAAATTACTTTTTTACACATTACACATTTTTTAAAAATTCTAGGAATTGTCGTACTTTTTATAGGAACTAGTAAATATTTTTTTTTTAATTTAAAAATACCTTTATAGTTTAAATTTCGTCTTATTAAAGCGATCAAAATTAAATTGAGTTTGTCGCCAATATACTCCTTTGAAAAAACTACATTTGGCAACTGCGACGATGCTTCAAATCGGTCTATCTCAAAAATAGTCCAGTAACTAAAGACCTCTAAGTGCCCAAAGCTGTAAATAAATTTGTACAATTTTCATTGTGGTGCAAGTCTTAGGGGCAAATGCTTTCGAGCGGGAAAAAGTTTATCACGATTCCGACGTGGGAACCCGCTGAAAGTGCCCCCCTAAAGTCCCAAAAATGAGTTTCACGCGAATATCTGCCAAAATATGAGAATTAGAGTAGTTTTGTTTAGACAAAAAATGAAAATCATCTTGAAATTTACAAAAATGGTCCCTACCATTTTTTTCGCAACATCAATATTTTTCGCAAAAGCGGCCGTCGAAACATCCCAACATCCCACACTGGATAGATGTGGGAGTAGGCTAAAAAATGCAGATGGGCAAAACAATTTTTTTATCCAAACGCAAGAAAGATGGTGAAGGAAATTTTCTGGGATCATTGAACACTTGCTAAGGTCTCATAGAAATTTTAATAACAAACCATTTTAACAAAAAAAAAAATATTATGAGATACTCCCAAGATATTGTGAAAAAAAACTTTGACCCCTTTTTTAATATTCTAGAAAAATCAAAATGGACTCAAACTTATATGCAATGATAGGTACAGGTTTTTCAATTCCTATGAACTTTAAATGATTAAAAAATGTACATTATAGGCCTTTTCATCACATTTTTTTTGTGCGCATGCGTCAGTATCAGCCATTTTTTTCGTACTGTTTTTTGTAAACAAGCATGTTAAAGGGCCTGTAAACACATAATTAAAATAAAAAAATACTAAAGAAAGTATAGTTTTTGAAGAAAAGAAATACGAAAATAAAAAAAAAAGTTCTAAATTAGCAAATATTTTTACGATTATTATAATGATATCAGTAAAAAGGAACGAAGAAGCGGTGTTGTTATGGAGTATGTAAAGTGATACACGCTATAAATCATTTAAATACAATAAATTTAATAAATATGGTAAAATTTTACTTTACGGACACCACGCCTATTTTCATGAATTTTGAATACGGGGTGGGCTGATCACGAATCTAAAATTGTTTTCTCCCGCAACCTCTGGTTTTGAGTTATAAGGCCTCCAAATGAACTAACCTCAAAATTCTCCCTTCTTGAAACTGATACCAACAAATGGAACAAACACTAATTAGGTTTATATATTAAACAAATACATTGAAATTTACAATAATTTATTGTCTATTTTAAGTAATAATTATCTTAAATAAATCCACTTTTCTCTACCTTGTAAGAAGATATGTGATGTATAACTGGTTGCCTAATTATAATTAAGTTGTCAAGATATAAAAAACTGGATTTATTTGAGGTGTTTTTTACTAAAAATAAGCAATAAACTTTTGTAAATTATAGTGTATTCGTTTAATATATAAGTGCCCAATCAGTGTATGTTCCATTTTGTTGGTAATTAGTTTTAACAAGGAGGAATTATGGAAAAATGTTCATTTTGCGGTTAGTCCACTTGGAGGCCTCATAACTCAAAAACCAGAGGTTGCCGGAAAAAACTAATTTTAGATTCGTGATCAGCGCCCCAAAAAACCATAAATATAACAATTCTATATATGTGGTAGGTCTAATTAGAATAAAATTATAGATACTTTTTGTATAGTAAAGAAGTAATGATGCCTAACCTCTCAATTAGCTCACTTCTTTTTCCTTTTTAAAGACGTCCATGACATTTAAGCTACCTTTTTAATTGCGTACAATTATGGGCTTCAACTGAATTATAAATCAGTGAAGCACCATCAACGATTTTTTCCAGTAAATGATTTAATTGGGTAGATAATACTGCATTCCCAGCCATTGCCGATCAAAACAGTACGAAACTTTTGAATTGCCGCTTTTTCAACATGGCGACTGCGCTTGCGCTTGTCACATGATGAAAAGGCCTATTGCCCGAGTAATGAAACAATATGTCCGCCCGCTTATAAGTGAATCCATGAAGATAGCGGCATTCTAGCGGTAGAGCGGCAGCTGAAATGAGGGAACTTTTCGGTCCCGTTATCTCGAAAACTATCGATTTTTCGAAAAAAATTTTGGGGACCATTTTTGTAGACTACAGGACGATCTTTATTTTTGTCAAAACAAAAATTCTCCGATTCGCATATTTTGGCAGATATTGGCGGTAAACCCATTTTTCGGGCCTTGAGGGGCTATTTTTAGTCCTTTTCCACCTGTTAATGTTGATAAACTTTCTTTTGCTTGAAAGCATCCCCAAAGACCTGAGAATTGCGCCACCAGGGGAAAACTGTACAGATTCATTTACAGCTTTGTTTCTTCATTTACTGGACTAAAAATAATGTAGTCAATGCACTGTTACCCATGTAAAACAGTGTTGGCAAGTACCTATATCGGCAAAAAAATGTTTGACTGGTTTATATTTGCATCTAATCACACACACACACACAGCTTTTAGATTACCTAAATTAAATTTTTATATTGTTATGCACTACTCATTAAAAAATAAGTAACTTGCTTTCAAATTATCAATAGCAGTAAATAAATCTTATTTTTTTACGAAAACTCCTCGGATAACCCAGCTGTTTTCTGTATTTGTTTTTGAAAAATTCACTATGGAATTACAACTGTTTGTACTCGTACCATATTTCCATTTTAATAGTTCCCATACCTACTTTAAGAAAAACTATGTTAATTAGATAAACCAAAACCGCAATTAAACACTTTTAATTAACCATTTTGAAGAAGTTCTTTCGCTTACTTTTACCTCCCAAATTGTTTCAATGAATAAAACAGTGAATTCTAATTACGTGTCTAAATATTTTTATCAAAAGAATTAATTCTGTGGTCATAATGAGCAATTTTAACGGTGGCTTCACATAAAAGACATTCGCGAAATTTTGGTTAATTGATTTAATTACCGTAAAATTTTTATTATAAATTGCTCAAATTTTAATTATTGTTTTTGTTTTATTGTGACTGCAAAGTTTGGATGTTGAAGAAAAAACTATATTTTTATTCTCATTTAAATTTAGATTTTATTACGTATTTTATGCCATCTACAGAGTGTCAAAGATGTGTATGTGTCTCAGAGAGAGTAGGTGTTTGTATAACATCCGTGAAGACTATTGCGTTGTCTAAAAGGTGCCGTAAAATGCATTATTTGCAGGTTTCAGTACTTGACAGTGTTGACGAAGCCCTGGAATAAACTAGTAAAACATCTAAAATAGGTCTTCGTGGGCTGATTTAAAGATAAAAACATTTACCCCTTGAAGTCAAAATAACAACAGTAGTTTACTTTTCTTTAATTAGCCTCTCTGTAAATGGATTTCAACCTCTTAATCATTATACAGTAACTTTCAAAAGTCCTGCAATCCTTTGTATTTAAGTTGAAACAAGAATTTTGAGGAACCACAAAATCTAAATCAAAAAATAGGTGTTTATACCTAAATATTGCAAAATTTTAAGCACTAAAATTACCAGTAATACACTCTTAAAAATGTGGATCGGTTACAGTAACCAAATGTAGTCTAATTCTTCATAGAATTGTGTAATCCATTCTGGAGATTTAATAATTATTTGTGTACTTTTTTCAGTCAACCTACTGCATGGTAAAAAGGGACGATAGGTTGAGTAAAAAAGTACACAAATTTGGCATAACAAATCCCCAAAACGGACTGCACAATTTTATGAGAATTAGTAATCATTTTGTTAATGTTGCCATTTTACAATTTTAAGAGTAAAGCAAATTCTAATTGTGCAAAATCTGGTCATTTTTATATTCCTAAAACCTTCTTTAATGCCTAGAAATAAGATTTTTGAGTCCAACAGGATTACAACAATATAGCCCTTTGGAAGAAAGGTGTCTTACGGTATCAGATAGCTAAACGCTTAAACATCATCCGAAGTACGGTTATCCACACAATAAGAAGATATAAAGATAAATAGATTAGTGATAGATTGCCCTCATAGTGGACATTCTTAGGTCACTAATGCAAGGGAAAGACGATATATTGAATTATCAGCCCATAAAAATCGCTCCATAGCTGTTTCAGGGCTCAGGACTCAGTTTCAGAGGATTTATAATTGGATTATTTTAAGTTCATAGGAGAGTCATTGCTTCAAGGGCATAAAAAGGCAGTTGAAAGCTCCATTATAATATATCGCTGATTGTAGATGGAACGAAACCACCAAAATTGGTTATTGCCTCAGCGGATAAAGGTTTTGTTACTAATGATATTTGGCTTGCTTTGGTAAGTGACAATTATAGAAGAAGAGTATGGAGGGCATCAGGGCACCCACACAGAATAAGAAATGTCCTTGGAGTTGCTTCGTATCATGGTGAAACACTAATGTTCTGGGATGGTATAATAAACGACCAAAGAACTGAACTAATTCATGTTTCAGGACCAATAACAGATCGATACTACCTTTAATATGTGATTAACCCCATAATTATTTGGCTAGATGAAGAAATAGACAAATAATTTAGTTTTATGGATAATAATGCAAGATTCCAATAATCAAGAGTGGTTCAGCAAGTTTTAGAAAGCAGCAACATTTCCTTTGTTTAACGTAACAATCCATCTACATCTACAACTGCCTAACTCATTAAATCGGTGATTAAAGATGAATAGAGGTACATTGCTTAAAAACGTATCACTAATCTGATCGTATGGATGCACATATGAGAGCATGCATTCATAAGAAGTAGGGAATCAAAGACGAAATATCTTCTTGCCTTCTTCATTTTCGAATTTTAAAAATTTTAACTATTTTTTTTTAAGTGGTTTTGTTTTATATTTGTCCATTTGTTTCGAATTAGTTTGTGATAAATGTTTGACTTATTCCTATTTTATTTTACTTCTAATAGGGCTGCAAGATTTTTGAAAGTCAGTGTCCGATGGTTTTTTGGACTTAAAATTAATTAAACTCTGTACAAATGTCATTTTGAAATGGAAAAAATTAAAGCCTAATAGCACAGTTAATCAAAAAACAAATCATGGTCTTTTTTCGGTTTGTGCAAATGTATGACATAAAGTTTATCCAATAAAAATCATAAAAAAGTAGGTATGTTACTAGGAAGAACTCATAAAAGTTATAATTTGTGTTACGAAATAAACCTACAAAATTGTTGTCTTCTTTATAATTATTATAACAGCAATTATCTAATTACCTCCAATAATTTAATTACCACTAATTAGTAGGTAATCATAATTTAAAGGAGGTGAAATTTTACACACTATAGCTATGGCTTTTTCATATACAGACATACCAAGTCTACAATGTTATAAACATTCGTATATACTTTGAAAAGTCTTTTTTAAATGCCTCTGCGATTTTTTTTCAATATTAAATCAAAACATAACCCATAATGTTTCTGTTTCTTACATTCTTGTTCATGTTTCTAGATTTTTCTGTGTACGCAATGGAGAAATTATAGTATTTACAAAGAAAACGCAAGAAGATAATTTTTTTAAACAAAAAATCAAATTTGAGAAAATTACCAGTAGCGTACAGTACGTTCAACAATAATTCGTTGACTTCTCGTTTTACCTGCTACTGTTAGTCGTAAAACTCACCATACTTTGGGTACTCGCGTGTAGGTCCGAACTTAAAATTTCCTTTATTTATTATTGTACCTACTTTTTGGTATATTATGCAGGTTATAGGCAGATTGCAGGTGTTGAATATAAAGCAGAGTCTTTTCGTCTCAGTTCATCAGTCGTTTGGAGTTTGTCAAGGTATTTTCGTGTGTGTTATTGAGCATCCAAAATAGCTAACCTAAACTATTAATATTAGTAGGTAATCAGGACCTGTACCCTTTCAAAAGGTGCGGTGCCTACACAATAGATATTTGTCAGGCAACCTATTTATGGTTGGGTTTTCCACTGAGGGTTGTAATTTAATTTTATTGCGGTCAAGAAATCAACGAATTATTGTGAAACGTACCATATCACATTTTCTTTAAAAAAAAACTCCACGGTAATTTTACGCACACCACTAAGTAAACTATAAAGTCTTTTTTTCTGTTACTAGCACTATATCAAATTAGGCTCAGGCTGAATTTCATCCCATTATCCTCTAGCGTTCAAAAGTTGTTACACCAAAAGATTGTTTTGTTTTTTTTTTAATTTTGAACAACCTGCTTAGAAACCAAAATTGGTAGAGCAAAACTACATATGAAAAAAGTTTATTAAGGAATCCATTGTATAGTTTATTTCCAACTTTTATGTTACACCGTTGATTGAAAAATGGTTTCATTTTTCAATCAACGGTTACACCCTGTATATTTAAACTTATTTAGCTGTTACTAAAAATAAATCTAAAAGCCTTTTTTGAATGCCTCTGCGAAGTTTTTAAAGACACTGAAGAAATTGGTATTGACATAAGGTTTAATATGGAAAAAAGGCATTTTTCTAAACAAAAAAGTAAATTTGAGAAAATTATTTTAAAAAATTACCAGTCGCGTACCACATCTTTAAAAACCCTACGGTAATGTTCGTAAGCACACCACTAAGTAAACTATGAAGTATTTTTTTCTGTTACTACAGTACTATATCAACTTAAGCTAAGCTCTGGTTTAAAAAAACTTCATTCCATTTCCTCTAGCGTTTAAAAATTGTTAAACTATAAAAAACATTGTTTTTTTTAATCTTGAACACTCTGTTTAAAAAATATTCGTAGAGCAAAACTACATATAAAAAAATGTTTACTAAAGATCCATTGTGTAGTATATTTTCAACGTTATGTTACACCCTGTATATTTAACCAAATCAGCTGTTACTAAAAATTAATATCAAATTCTTTTTATTAAACACCTATTGAAAGAAATAAGACGCCCTCTAAAAAGACAATATTATGTCTTATCCTTTGTTTCAATTTATTTTTTAAGTATTCTATTGATTCTACCAAAAAAAAAAACAAGATAGCCATTTTAAATTTTTTACATCCTTTTCAAGAAATGTATTTAAACCATTTTTGGTACAAACAAATTTAAATTTTTGATTTAATGCTAAACTTATTTTACTTTTAATATTAGATTGTAAAACATATAATAATAATAATGAGTAGAATAGCAGCAGCATTCTTTTAAAGACACTACCAACCTACTTGTTCAGTAACTTATTCATTCTAAAAATCTCTCTTAAACTCATAAAAATCTATTAAATTACCGTTTAAAATGCTTAAAACCCGTTATAACTTACATAACAATTAAGTTGTTACGAACAATACGAATTCAGAACCCGCCACAACAACTTACCTACTATAATCATTGCATCTCTTTAACCCAATTTAAGAACAATGAACATGAGGTGATGACTGATGTTGTTTATTCATAAATTACTATAATTTCCGTCATCTGGACGGCACACTTCCGTATTTTTTTTTTAATTTATTAAATTATATTTATCAGATGTTTTAAGATTGTTGTTCAGTTGCGTCTTCGCCATTTTATACTTTATGTTATATCTAGCGTATTTGTACTTTTCTAAAATGTGAGTTTGTCTTAACTTAATTATTGTAAATCAAAAAAGCTGACAAAAAATGAAATAATTTACAAGGAATAAGGGACCACGCACAATCTTTAAGATAAAAGGTAGTTTTGGCCATTTTTTTAAAAACTTTGCAAACTAATAATTCTTAACAAGCTGATCAAGTCTTAATGGGCACGAAACCCTCCAAAATCACCTCCAATGGTCAGGTGGATGCATTTGACTGATTACTGGTCAATTGTTTTAACGAAATATTTAAAACTGTAGTCGAACCTATATCCACCCACACAGTCACTAGACTTAAGCGTGACACTAACCAGAAATAACCCTTTTTTGTTTTGTGGCATGTCATCCCCCAAATATTCAATTCATTTACCTACTCCCCTCTCACACACACTCACCCTTCCCACCCCCGATCAAAGCCTGCCATGTAACTTTTTCCTGGTTACGGGTTGTAAAACCACCGTTTTTTATTCCGCGGTGAAACCGTTTGATCGTGAATTTCGAAGGTTATCAATGGATTTCGTAATACATTTACGTAAACGATCGCTAGGTACCCAATACCTTGCGACCCCAATAAGTGAAGTAACTAGGGAAAATTTACATGGCAGGCTTTGGCATGGGGTGGTGTGGGTTCAATTTTTGGGGTCGAAGGGTATTGGGTGGTGGTCGTTTAGGTGGCTGTGTTACAGAATTCACGATCAAACGGTTTTACAACCCGAAAACAGAAAAGTCAAATGGCAGGATTTGGTGGGTGGTGGGAAGGTTAAGGGGCTGGAGGAAGGGAGTAGTCGAATGTGTGGGTGGTTCGACATATTAAATATTTCGGTAAGGTAATGGACCAATAATCAATCAAATGCATCCCTCTGACCTATGAAGATGATTTTAAGGGCATTAATGGGATTATTATGTTTTATGCTCATGTGTGAAGAACTATCAATTTGCGGGGTCTTTTATATAATTAAAAAATAACTAAAATATTTTGAGCGACAAAGAAAGATACACACTTATTTATAAACAATAAATTTTATAGATATAACAGACCATAGCTATGTGTCTAAATCAAGTCGGATGATCAATAACAGAATTAAGTTTAATATTGTGTTGATATATCTGGATTTCTTAAACACTATTGACATGTCTAAGCATTGATCTGATAATGTGCAATGTGCTCTATATCTTTCTGAGATATCCCATTCTACTCTACCTTTAACTCATGCCTAAGTGATGCTGTAGGGTTAAATATCTCCAACCTAGGATATCCCACACAAGTTTATTCGAAAAGAGATCAGGCGATCAAGCACACATAATTTTTCCATATAATCTGCTGCTATAAAAACACATTTTCCAGCGGATCGGATTTTTTTTTTAAATCTTGGCATCATTAAATGAGAAAAGTTTATGTCACGAGCCAAATTCGCATAAAGGCCTCCACCGCCTCATTATACTTGAATCATTATCCTACAATGCTTCTTTAAGAGCCCTAAGATATAAACTGCAGACAGTA
The DNA here is from genome assembly GCA_019359885.1 of Listronotus oregonensis. Taxonomy (NCBI): domain Eukaryota; kingdom Metazoa; phylum Arthropoda; class Insecta; order Coleoptera; family Curculionidae; genus Listronotus; species Listronotus oregonensis. Next base: position 30,606 of record JAHBCN010004589.1, read on the forward strand.
AGTTAGGGCGCTAGGGACAATGGTTAAGTAAAGTTCATCTTATTTCCTCTAATTTAAAGTTGAATGCAACGGCTAGAGGTTGTCTTGAAGGGAAATGACGTCTCGAATCGGTTGATCACGTATTTTGAAACGATAGGCGATCTCTACCTCGATAAAAGTTTATTATAATAACCTGCTAGACGTCAATTGCTTTTAACGTTTGTACGTTCTCCTTCGTAATGTTCGTCCGAGGACGAAGATCATATTTCATATTTTCAATACGTTAACGTATTTTCCTGATTGTTCATGCTATGTGAGCACGTAAGCCCTTAGCAGTGTGTAATTTCTGAACTTTGCAATCATTCTTTGCAGAATTAAACCGATCTAATACCCTCACAAGAAAGAATTTTATTTAAAATGCGTCCAGCAGTAGAAGAGTGGAACTGTTGCTTCAATATCGAAAGCGCTATTGCTTTCCATTCCAAATATCCCTATTAACCTTTTCCGTACGGAAGACGTGTTAATCCCTTTTGCGCTTACGTGTCCGTCAGCCGGAAAACGTGTTAAAACGCGGCTGATTTTAATGCAGTTAGGGTGGGAAGCGTGTGTCCACGAGCTAATAAAATATTTCGTTCAGGTTTAAAATATTGGCGCTAATTCATAGAAGGAAAAAACCTTAGAGCGGATGTGGGTGGGGAAGATATACTAGATAGAAAAAGTAAGTTTTTGGCAAGTTGCATTATTTTTATCGAAATGGTGCGCACATTTTCAACTGATAAGAAGTTAAAAAAATATTTGTATGGAAGTGAGGATGAGGAAATTAATTTTAGTCAGGGAGTTATAACGATTACAATTAAGCAGACATTTCTTCGGACTCGGAGAACAGCTTTAATGAGGATATGTTTTAAATGTATTTTTTTTTATTAATATCCTTATCTAAATGCTATTTATCTTATAACGATAACCAACAAAATTTTTTGATATCTAAAAAACAAGTAAATAAAAGTTATAAACAAATTAGCCTAAAGAACGGGGACCGGCCATTTACCTTAACTATTGAAGACGGGAGACGGGCGATCACGCAAGCTATAAATAAATATGCCCGTCTGCACAGCAAATTCGTGAAAAAATTGCCCGTCCTTAAAGGGCTAATGCACTTGCTCGCTTAACAAAGTATCGTTTATAATATTCGGTAATTGGATGTTTTACGAAACTTTTTTAATTCTCCGAAATTTTTTGTTAAAAGAGCTATTTTGCTAAAAAAATATTGTTAATTGCCTGCCAACATAAATTTACAAATAATATGTGTGACATTTTTTGTGGGGCGCTTTTACAAAAGAAAAAACAAGACTCTAGTGAACACCGCCGAGATTTATTAACGTGATTTTGGCAAACTTTTTATTAATCCCAAGACAGTAGATTATTAGTAGTTTTTTTATATGTATTTTTATTAAATTTATAAATCAACCTATTTTGACGTGTGGAATATACCCTTAAAGTTTATACACGCATTTCAAATGCCCGGTATATACCTGACAAATTTCTTTCTTGTATATCCAAAAATAAAAAAAAATTGAAACATGACATCCTTGAGACCCATCTGGTATTACTGTTATTTTCCGAAAAATATCGATGATGACAGATTTTTTAAGGATGTAAAAATTTTAAAAAACACTAATAATAACAACTACTAATACAAAGTATTGAAGAATAAACTTCTAAAAATGATTAAAAGAGGTTTTAACTATGAAAAACTTATTTTAGTTGAAATAAAAGTACAGTCATCTTCTTTTCAATGAATTTATTAAATTTAGCCTTACCAACTGAATTTTTAGTAATTTTCAGCCCACAGTGGCTACATAAAGGAGTCTTTCTTTAAAATTAATGTATTTAATTAGATTCATATTTATTTAACCTGAGTTAAGCGGAGATTTATATAAATATTTTAACATTAGTAGTACGATGTTGCTTATCACCAAAGTAGTGTATTCTTAACACAACAACTTCTTGATGTCGTTCACCCTACTTTTAATTTCCGGTTGATTGTCACTGCTCAAGTCTGGCAATACTGTAGTAAACATTGCCACCAATTTTTGCAACTCTTCAGAGTTGTTTTTCTCTTTTAGTTTGGTACCGAGACAGAAAACTATGTTTAATGCTTCTTTCCTCAGTCTTGTGTGTTTGGAAATTCCTAAAAAAAGTAGTATTTGTAAATATTTATTGTTAAAGACATAAAAATTTCTACACAATGCCCAAGGAAGAGAATGATTAATTAGGGACGTGGTTTTACAGACATTTAATATTAAAATTTTACTTAAAAAATAAACTTAATTATATTTACATCGATAATGTTTCTTCAATAGAAGCTGAAAATTTTTGGGGTTAGTTGTGGTTAGTTCCGTGGTTCCGCAGGTCTAAGTTTCGGTATTCCAAAAAATTTTCAAAACTTCTTTATGTCACATTTTGTATATTCAAAAGTCAAACTCGATTATGGAGCGTAAAGGTAAGGAGAAACAGCTCATAAGGGAGACAAATTAAAAAAGTGTCCAGCTGTAAGCAGTAAATAGGTGGCGCTAGCATAGGCAAAGGGTATGGTATAAAAATAGCAGTTAGTGCAAATTAAAGTTTGCCGAGTTAGGAAATAAAGTAAATATAACCCAAAATGAATAACTGCTGTTAAAAAACGTGGAGGTTTGTAAATAGTGTAAGTTTACTTGTAAAATTCTTTTTAAGCAATCAAAGCATTAAGCAAATTCTTATTTTAAACACCATGAATCATAATTAAATAAAATATTTATTGAATATGCACCTGTGCAATATTATTCCACCCAAATTCTCCTTCAAATCACCCAAATACACAATTTTAGGGACAAAGTTATGCAACAATGTATTCCTATTAAAAACCGTGCAGCCGACTTGTGTTATAAAAAGTAACTACTTTAATATTCTTTAAATACTAGTGGATTACTACTTATGAAAAATTTAAAATAATTTTTTGTTTTAATGGGTCAATTTTTTGTTCACAAGTATTATTTATTAGCATCACTTCCTAAACGGGGGACAATATTTGGGAAAATGTACTTTCTAAGGTATAAACGATAAACGATATTTTTAAATTACTTGCCAACAAAAATTAAGGATAATTTTGAAAATCGTCATATTTAGAATTGTTTATAAACAACACAAAAATTTGATAGATTATTTTAGACGTTTCTGTGACCTAGAAAACAAATTAGAGTTCGCCTGAAACACTTTACGAATTTTGATGATTTGGCGCCCTCGCTCCCTCCCGCCGCACTCAATCCTAGATCCAAGATCTAAAACTATTACTTTCTAATTAATGGTACCTCAAATTCTATAATGGAAAACCCGGTATAATAAAAAACCAAAACAAGGTTTTAAGAGCACTTACCAACTGAATACCTAACAGCCTCCAACACTTTATCTACAATTTTTCCTAAACTATCCTTCTCACTGTCACTTAAACTTTGCTTTTTTAATAGGAGAAGTTTATCCACAAAACTATACAAAGCGGACATAACACTGACTTGCACCGATCTTGTAATGGTAGGTAGTGTTTCTACAATGTGATTTACGAAAAGTTCCCTGTATTTCTCCTGGGTCTGATCACTGTTTTCTGGCCAGGCCTTCCCTAAAAATTAAAAAAATATAGATAGTTTTTTTTTATTGATGTATTTTACTACGTTATCATGAAAAGTCAACAGGCTTTTTATAGAAATTGCATAAATATACAATTTGTAAAAAATATGATGCTCACGATTTTAATGGACGATAGTGGAGCTTAAAAGAAGTCAAAAAAGCCAAAAACACATGGGGTAAAAGTTAATTGTTTTCAGAAATATGGCTCTTCAAAGTTTAAAAAAATCTGGCAACCTGCTTCATCACATCCAGTCAAACGTGGAACGTTTTTTGCGAGGTTTTACATATTTACACTTTTTTTAAAGATATGTTTATTTTGCTTGAAGAATAAGATTTCTTGGTTGCACACACCCCGTTTTTAAAACTCTTTGGTACGCCTGGTTACGGGTTGTCCCAAATGGATGTAGCCGTAGTGGAAATCTTTTACGGTAAACTTAAGCTGCTTTTGCCTCGCCGTAAATTAATAACATATCGACATATTTTTCCGATTTAAATATTTTTTTTCCCAAAAAGGAAAAACATCGCCACCTTTAAAACCCCAAAAAATTTTCCCCACACGAGGTTTTTGGGAGCGCTGTTGCCAATTGTTTTTTTATTTATAGATTGAAAAAATTTAAAACTTATTTTTTTTTCTAGCAAAAAATCTACTGATACGCGATTAAGACGAAAGTTTCCCCAATTTAACGTTTCAGAAATAAGTGCTTCCAGGGTTTAAAATTTGATATCTTTTTGGGGCCTGTCGATTTTTTTAAAATATGTCATATAAACTTTTTTACTTTTTTTTGAGCCCACCCCTTTAAAAAACGTGAGCATCATATTCTTATATACATCCTATATTATGAACCAAAAAATTTTAAAAAACAAAGAGCCGCTTGCCCCCGATCGTAATTTAAGCTTAGTTTTTTAATTAAAACCGGGGTTTGCAATATCAACTTGCACCGCCTCAAACTTAGCTTAAAGAACTCTAACCCGGGGGTTATTAAAACCCCGCCCAAATTATAGGTTAAAGTGGAAAACCCCGGGGTTAAAAACCCAAATTTTTTTTTCATTTGCTATTGGCATTTTTGTTAATTTGTTTAAAAAGGCGGGGTTTTTTGGTTCCAAAAAAAAAAGGAATTAAAAAGAAAAATTTGGGGAATTTTTTTTTTTAATTTGGGGGAGCCGACAAAAAATTAGTATACAGGGGTTTTTTTGGAAGCTGATTACGAATCGGGGAACCTAATTTTGTGGGAATTTAAAAGGGTTTAAATTTCTACTTGAATTTTAAAAAAGCACAAACTTTTCTAAAAATTTTTTATTTTACGTTTTTTTATTATTAATTATTTTTAAAAAAAAGCCCCCAAAAAAATAAATATTTTTTTTTTAAAAATGAACAAAACTATTTAGGAATTTTTAAACCGTGGTACAATTTGGGAAAAAACAATCGGGTGCCTACTTTTTAAATTTTAATTGTGTAAAATAGGTTTATATAAATTGCATTAGTTTTTTGTGTTTAAAAATTTAATTATCTTTATAATATATACCTCATCAACAAATCCAAATTTAGGAAAATGCGCCCTTGCCTCACTTCTATTGATATCTAACTTTAAATAAAAATACCTTGCAAATAACTGAGGACTCTTATATTCCCTTATCACAATGCACCTTTTCCTTTTACAAAAGATTAAAATCTGGTAAAACAATTTAAATTTTAAATATGGCGCCTTTCAGTTTCACCAACTTATCTGTCTAAAAATCCCTTGATAATTGCCTTGATTGTTTTTGAATATAAAACATAGGATTTTTGAATGTGTTTTTTAGTAATACTAATATGGAAATAATCGGAAAAATAAGTTTATCCTGTAAAATAAAAGGTGTTCTACCATAAAATCATTCAGTTTGGCTGTGACCAGGTTTAAGAATGAGGAATTTTAGGAAAGTTTGTGCATTTTTGAGGTTGGGTCCCACTGGGGTGTTATAACTTAAAACTAGAAGCTTCCGACACAATTTGACTTTAGATTCGTGATTAGCGCTCAAAAAAAATTCCTAGTATACTAAATTTCAATAAAATCGGCTGATAAGTAAAAAATTACCAATTTTTTAAAATGTTGCACAGTTTCTGTAACACCCATCAGGTGAAGTAGCGTTAAATTTAGCCTCAACTTTTATCCAAGAATAGTTTTTTTCTGAATTGTGGCCTGGACAATCTTTTTATTCTCAATAGTATTTTAGTGTTAAGCAAGTATATTCAAAAGAGTCTATTTTTCTTCATTTAAAAAATTGGTACCGCGTTGTCTTCTACTGTCGCTTTTTTTGGTAGCCTGCTAAACATCTGCAATCATCACAAGCCAGAAAATATAACATAAACATAACCATGAGGTGCTTGACATAACTTTAAACTTCAAAAACTTTTTCATGTGAAGTTCGTTGAAGGTGAAAAAATGAACTACTTTGCGAAAATAGTTTATTTGCCCGGCTTAGTAAAACCCGCTAAAAATTATGGTGGTTCAATAAACTAAATATAAGCCAAGCTTAATTTTTTTAATTTGGCTTAATAAAGCCGAGCTTAAATTGCAATCGGTGCAAGCGGCCCTAAAAGGTATAATATTTTAATTTAAAAAATAGCTTCTTCTGATAGTTTGTGTAATTTTTAAAAAAGATTTCGAGATTGAAGTGGCGGACACAATTAGACTGAACTAACAATTCCTTTGATTAAAACTATAACTGGTAAGAAATTATTGTAACATTTATATGTAAGAAACTAGAAACTTATTTATAAAATATTAGTGAACATTTTCTTATTATTCACAAAAATATAACGTTTATATAATTAAGAATTAACTTATAATTATGCTGAACAAGATTTTTTCCTTGATTCAACAAAATTACACATTCGTTTTAAAACTACTGATATTTGATGCAGTTACTATAGTTATCAAACACGTCCCTATATTTCGAAATAATAGACATGATTAAAGAGCTAATTGTATCGACGTCTATTGACTTCCACCCGTCACGGATGCTACGGTATAAATCATTATTGTGCAATGTTAGGTATTTAAATTCTCTATCACCAATATTTCATAAATTCTTAATAGAATTTAAGTCCGGTGATTGCGAAGGCCACTCCAAAACGCATGTTATTTCGAAAACACCACACTTTCATTAACTTGGCTGTGTGTTCGTGATTGTTATCACGTTGGAAAATGAGTAGCATTTTCTACTCAGCAAATGGTAGTATTATGTCTTCTAAAATGTGGCAGTAAATAGATAATTTTGTTGATTCATAGTTCCTTTGACTGCATTAACCACATATTTTAAAACAAGACTGCGTTCGATCGTTATCGGACATATAGCACCCAGCCTTATTTAAAATTATGTAGTTAATTTAAAAAATCCTATCCCTGCGATGTGTACCGTCCGTGCGATGCCGATCAGAGGACGCCTATTATAAAGGACCAACACCATAAACCAAAGAACATCCTTATCTCATAATGTTTCCTTTATTATATGTTAAAATTAAAGAAGTAAATGTAATTTTGTCCACACTATTTTATACCTATGTGCATGTAAAAACGCCCCTGATAAAGAAAACCTTAAGTTGATTTATTTCAACCACTCCTAGTGGCTTTTACTGAATAATAAAATGTAATATTGGTATTTTGTTAGTCAATCTTATTATACCTACTCTATCTTTAATAAACAATTAGCAACATGTGCGTGATCTTACCCAAATTAAGACACACTTACCTAATGTTTCATAAGCAATTTCCTTCAATTTACTAACATTCTCTCTATCTTTCTTTGCATCTTCTCTAGACATATCTTCTTCGTCTTCATTAGTCTTACTGTTTTTACCAGCTAATATCGGTTGTGTGATATTATAAACTTGTTCAAATGTGTCTATTTCCAAAGCTGAAACAACTTCTCCTAAACACTCCAATGCTGAGATTTTATAAGTAATTTCATCTTTTTTTGCTTCCTTAAGTACTGCTTCAATTATAGCGCTGGTATTTGTTTCCTTATCTTCTTTTATTGAATCTCTGTAAAAAATATACATATGCAGGAAGTTTGGAGAAGCAGAAAGCAGTCGATACGTCTTCAAACTAAGTGCTGAGTGGTTTAGGAAAACTTACTTGCAGTTAGAACATATACTACTTAAAGCTTTAAGTAACTTGTCTTTCCCATTCCAAGTTCTACCAGTTAAACCATTTAGTAAAATGTTTAATAGGGCATTTCTATGTTTGGAATCCATGGTAGTTCCCAACTTGCTTGCTACTGTTGCTACAGCATTCGCAGCCTAAAAGAAAAACACGAAGATAATGTAATTACACTACCAAGTAACAAATTAATCAATTATTATTAGGGCGCTTACTTGAGCTTTGACCGTCCAAGATGGAGATTCAAGGGCATTTTTAAGCATATCACTAATCTGTTCAATGTTTTGTCTTATACCAGTTTCAGTACCTACAAAATGATAAACAAGCTAGTATGTAAGTAATGTCAAATACTGAAGAAAAAAAATAAATACTCCTAAAGACTGGTAAGTACATTTCGGGCTGAGTAACCATCACCCAAATACATATGATACATAGGATGAAAGGCATAAAGGATACATTCAAGACTGACAATTTACTGATAATTTTATGATTTAAACTTTTAACTTAGGCGGAAGAACTCATGTCCAGGAGAGCTTATAAGCAGGGTTTGTGCCCCACAGAAATGTAAAGCATTAGACAAAGGTTTTGAAATATGTGCCTGAGGAATATAAAAAAATTTACCAAGAAATCCTAGGTCATCCTACAATTATGCATTGTGGTCATGACATTTATAAACATTTTACTGACTTACAGCCTAAAATTTGATATATCCTTTGTTCAATGATTAATAATAATAATTATTATAGCCCAATAAAATAAATACAATACCTAAAACATGTTTTATTTTTTATGACATTCTCCACTAAATTTTAAAAGGGCGTCAGTCCTCTAACTTTAAAGAAATATAACATAAAAACTTTTATTTATTTAAATACAAAAAATGACCAAATAATAAAGATATATCATGTTTATAAAAGAAATAAAAAAGAATGGCAGGCCTTTATTTTTTTTGCAGTTTTTTGTCTTTCGAAAAGTTATGGTGCCTCGACTATTGTCCTTTTAACGTGGAACTATGGATGCTATGGGATTTAATAATTTTACTTCTAATAAACTGCCGTCTCCAGAAGTTTACTTTAGTTAGAATAAATTTCTTAATTTCTGAGTTTTTATATTTAAAAGAGTTTTCGAGTGATCCACCCATGCGTCTTACATTTTGTCAAGTTACCGGGATTAAAAAAACCCCTGAGCAAATTACAAAAAATAGTTTACTAACGAGGTGTGCTTTGCAAGATGAAGAGGCACCAACCTAAACATGTTTATGCGTATGAACAACATATTATATGGAAATCTGTATCTTTTTTGCAAAATACATTACCAATTCTTCTGAAAAATTTCTCACTTTTACTTCGAAGGGAACTATGGTATATGCATGATGGTTACCCACCTGATGACTAACATCATTACCGACGAATTGAAAAAGGAAATGATGCGTAAATCAAATGGCCACGGCGTTCTCCAGATTTAAAAATGTGCAACTTCTTTTTAAGGGGCGCTCTTAAAAAAAAATAAGACTCCAATGAACACTTATCAAGATTTATTGCCGTAAATCATAAATGTAGGTTACCTTTTTTATGATCCTGAGACATCAAATTAAATCTAATTGCATTTTTAAAAAAGTGTTATATTGTATAAAAATTATATGTATATGTATTCTGCGAAATGGCGGGTATTTTACACATTTGCCAAAGTAGGGTTTTTCATGAACCAATATTTTTTTTGGCTTAATTTACTTCTAACATATAGTTATTGTTTTATAATTACAGTTAATTAATTTTCGCAGGTAACACACATTTTCTTTTCTCCTGGCTCATCCAACGAAATATTTTCAAAAGTTAAAAAATAATCTAAATACATCAAATTACCGAATAAAAATACGTTAATATTATGGAAAATCAGAAATAAATGTTTAGTAATGACGTCACTTTTATAAACTTCGAGGTTTTTTAGCCGAATACTATACTACTAAAAAATGTAATTTTTCATATGTCATTGCTTAATAGCTTGTCTTATTTTTGGTATTGACCTATAATTTTTAATTTTGTTAAAATATTACCTGGGCTTTGTTCAGACCAAATTTCCGTCCATATATCTAAAGTATGCTGAGTCTCTGGAGTTTTTTCAGCATGCATTGCGAAAAATACTAAAGGCAAAATAACTTCAGAATGAGCTTTTAAAATTTCTTGATTATGAATTCCTATTGATTGTATTGTATGGGCACAAGCAGATCTAATGGAATCATCTACGAAAAAAAAAATATTACTAGAAAAAGTTGTAAGCGAGAACGCTGTAAACTCCAAACAAAAATGACTCTCTTATCTCGGCGAGAATACCCTTTTCTCGCTCCAGAGATCACTTTTTCTTGTCTCGTCTCATCTACTTTTTTCGCAAAAAAATATATTTTACCTAAATACATATATTTAAGCAGTTTTTAAAGCTACAAATTGGTAACACATGTACACAACGGTTTTTTAATTTAAATAGCGCAATTTTAAATGTATGTATTTAAATAAATTTAAATTTAAACCAAAGAGGCTACCTACTTATTTCAAAAATACCTCGAGACAAACAGGCAACTCTCGGCAAGAGAAATGCCATTTCTTGTTTCGACTCGAGCTCTTGAACGAGAAAAAAAATGAGTCTCAAGTCACGACGAAACGAGAGATTCGAACCTCTCGTCTCGACAAAAGGCTGATTTTTCTCTTGGCATTACTAGTTATGAAGATGTTTTTGTTAGTTTTATCGGGTCACAGGTACAAGATCTACATGAAATAGACCAAATTATTTTGCTATGTAAATATTTACACGGCTGGCAAACTAATTTCTTGATGCAGAGATTTTCAAGACGATAAAAAGAGATGTCAATTTAATAGGCCAAGACTTAAGCGAAATAAAGACAGACAGTAAACGTGCTGTGGCCGATTTCCCTTCTACCGGCCCAACAAGAAAAGGGGAATACTGTGGGCAGGGCATTCGGTCGATTCGGCGGACGGCGATCGGCAGTATCAGCTAGACCCCGGACGTTAAAAAAGTGATTGTCAATCGTATTTTTTGGAGATTTTCGTTTTTATGCGATCATTTTAATCACAGTGGTATTTAATACAACAGTAATTAAAAGGTTGTTGAATTTTTGTCAGACTTAAGTCTAAAAATAAAATAAAAACTGTTATTTAAAAAAAACCTTATAAACATTCTTAAAACTTAATGAAATTAATAGTAATCCTTCGCAATACCCGAGCCGATTATAAAACTTCGGCCTAACATTCAACAATATCTTCGGTATAATGGAGTTAGTAATGTAAAATATTTTTGCCCTTTAACTCAACTAAATCTACAGGTCCCTCATGTGGATATTTGTAAATTAGATGAGTTAATTGGCCCCATCAAAAAAGTCAAGTATATCACTTTAAGTAATGCAGAAAATAGCTAGACGCTTGTACTGCATCCCCCTGCATGCCTCAGCCAACAATTTGTTAACGAATCGCCGTCGTCGGTTGTCCGTCGTCGTATTGGAAGTGGAACAAGGAAACTTGTCGTTCTTTTTTTTCAATCTGGGGCGTTACCATGTATCCTTTTCTATTACATTTAAATTGGCATGCAAGCTTTTGCCTTGCCAATCGTGTAAAAATTGTATATGAAATACTTTTAAAAAGTTGCGAATACCACACTAGTTACATAAATCACATGTCATGGCAGAAAATAAAATAAATTGATGCAAAAAAGTAGACTTTTTATATTGCTTACCTTCTCTTTCAAAATACCACAACTGCAATTTGGCAAACAATTTTTCCAAACTAGACTCTTTAGCTGTCGAAACTAAATGTCCAATAGCTGTCGCATAATGTTTTCTAACCGCCGAATTTCTATCGGTCAAACCGTTAACGAGAGCTGCTAAAAACTTTCCTGTGTACGGCTGAACGTCTTTTCCTAACTGCACTACTAACATTGTAATGAAATGAGCGCAGGCTACTCTGGTACCTAAACCCACAGTTGCCTTCATAAGGTCTATTATTTTGGGTACTAGTTCTTCTAGGATTGAAGCGTCTGCATATTGTAAACTCTAAAATAAAACAAATATATTTTAGGGGAAATAACACTACATTTTTTGAAATATTTTAGAAAACAATAGAACTAAAATACTGCTTATCAAATGGGTAATTAATACATAAGACTAAAAAATAAAGTCCTCTTTTGCTTGAATGACAGGGAATCTTTTTGGTCCTTTGCCAAAAATATTATTCAAATCTATTGTACTAATTCTTATCAACCCCCAATCTTTAAAGATGTAACTATTTCTACATAAAAAAAGAGTCTTTCTAATAATTTGCTACCAATTCTACCCTTAATGCTTCAGTTAATTTGCCTCTGGGGCATTCCATAGTGACTGGTGGGACATTTGACTTCGGAATTTGACTGACAATGCGCTATAATTACTTTATCGAAACTTATACAATTGTGAAATATATCTTGAAACATAAGTTAAATAACTAATAAACAACATCCCTTTAAAGTAATGACCGAATACTTTATGAGTTCTTTGTAAATATAAATTTAACGAATGTGACTGGTGGGACTGAAAAATCTTCCTTTCGAACCACAGTGTACTTGAAGACGAATTTCAGTTCAACCACTTTACTTTTAAGTGAGATGGTTTTCTTAACATAAAATCAATTCTATATGTTTCTGTTTTTATCAAAAATTGGATTGATAGGCTAGGTAGAAATAAAAAATATTCAATTGTTATTCATAAATTTTACCATAAATTATTAAAAATATTTAAAAAACTAGGAACAAACACAACGGGAATAAAGGATCAAACATACTAATTACAACATCTCAATAAACTTTAGTTGTTAATAACAAAAACAAAAGATACTTGTTTTTTAAACTACCATAAAAAAATAACTATGTCTTATTTAGAAAATTTATAACTGTTAATTTAGTTTTTCAAAAATATTAACATTTTTTGCGAATTGGTAGAGCATCACGACCGCTTATTCCAGGCTAAAAAAAATAAATCATTTTATTTAAAGGCCACAAAGACCTACAATCTGCAGCTTTCAAAGAAAATTTCATAATATAATTGTGAGCCAGTGTCCCGCCAGTCACATGTGACTGGTGGGACATAATTTAAAACAGTCTCAAAACTATAAAATGAACTTTTTAACAATAATAAGAAGTTTAAATAGTTCGCCATATATATGTTGTTACTTCTAAAAGAAAAAGTTCATGAAACAAAAATAAAATTAAAATTTGACGTGCCGGATCGGTAGCTTAATGCATCACTGTTTGTGCCATTTCTTAATGGGTGCGAATACATCAACTGTACCTCTCCCCATTTCTATACTCTTTGTCTTTCACCTAAACTTTGTTCTTGGCTCTTCAGTTTCCTTTCTAATCGACATATATCAGTTATTGCAAGATTAGGACTATGAATTTTAACAGATTATGATGTATAAAATAGGGCAAATTAAAAATTAACCCCTAAGATCTTATAAACTGAAAGAAATTTATCAAGTTTTAGTTTATATAACTTACTTTTGATACAGTTTCGGTGGTGAAATGAGACTTTGCTATCGAAGCTCTGGCACTATCGATTACTTCTTGCGCTTGCGACTGCGCACCCATCATCGTACTTAAGTATGACAGTTTGGCAGACTCCAGTTCACCAGTGGCTTGTAATAGTGCTGGTATTAATTTTGGCAGAAAAGGTTTTAGTTGTTTCCCGGCCGATGTTACTAATTCCGAAATCGTTTGAAGACTGGAAAAAAGTTAAAATAGTGTACTACATTTTTCGAAAGTACACAAAATACATGATTACATTGTCAAATAACCCTTTACCAATGTTTAACAATTTTTATCTAAGGCCTATTCTTAGAATTATGATACAAAATTTATTTGTCCTAACTAGTTATTTAAAGAGATTTCTTTTAAAATTTAACTTAAAAAGTTTTTTACCTTTCTTGCATAAAAACTACAAATGTTTATAATTTGTTGCAAAAAATGGATTTCACTTACAAATGATCTGACTTCTAAATCAAAAATTTTGATATTACAAATAGAAACAAAACCTATATTTTAGAATGATGTTATTTAGAATAATATCCCATTTTTTTTGTTTAATGATATAAACGTTTTTCAAGAAATTTTATGAGACATTCCGTTTACTGTTTAAATAAAACAAAATGCACATGACTATTTTTCTATTAAACTGCCGCGAAAAAATAATATTAAACTGTTATTTATTTATCTATTTTATACCTACAACAAAGTTACTAATAGTGGACATTTATTTTAATTCATCTTTTATATATAAAAAAATTAGCTGAATATGTTTACATACCTTACAAGACGTATTTCCGAAACGTTATGTATTATTCCAGTGTTTAAAATTGGCGGTAATATGGCTTCTACCATTTTTACTCCCGCTTTTCCTTGACTAATATCACAGCCTCTTATGCACAACTAAAAATCACATCATTAAATAAAAATTATTTAAACCATGAAGAAAAACCATTATCTTTAAGGATACTTACTTTACTTAAGATTCTAGTAGTTTTATTAGCAGCTAATCTGGTAGCTTCGTGATGATCGTCCATTACTCTGAACAATTTACCCCATATTTCCTCCATATGATCAACTAAGTGATATAAAATTTACTAAACGTTAATAGGGCATAATGACCAGAATAAAAATATGTTGGGTATCAAAAATATCAGTGTTATTGTCACAGCAACATGTCAAAATGCCATCTGATTGGTTAAAATTAACAAGCTAATTTTTTTTAACTTAAAGTCAGTGACAAGGAAAATAGTCAACTGAACTGATTCGAGCATAAGCAATCAGTTTTAACATATATCCTATAGTTTTCTTAACAACCCCAAAAAGTAATGAAAATGAGGCAACCTTTAGACTAAAAACAGTGTGCAAAAAAGGATCTATTACCTGCGTCATGTATTGACCTGTTCGGAGATCCTTTTAAAAAATCCTGAAGAGCCAAACAACAGGATTGTCTAACTCGGTATTGCGAAGAGTTTAGGTTGTCTAACAGGTCCCTTAAAATTTCATTATAGTATTCATCCAGCTAAAAAGAATTTCTAAATATAATTAACGGTCGGTATGAGATCGAATGAAACATAACATTTATTAGATTTTTTAAACTTTTTTTTTGTAGTATATATTATTATGTAAGCTAACTGCTAAAATGAATTTAGTTTAGCCAGGTTTTGCATTTATTTTTAAAACAGTTTATATTCATTAATTTTATAAAATCTAGGATGTCACTAGAAAATAAGCAGCAACAGCAGTAAAAATTTTCCCAAAAATTGATTACCAACACAAATTAAAAAGTTAAAACTTACTAACAGGTTTATGTCTTTAGTAGTTCAAATTGATCAAAGTAATAAAAACAGAGATTAGCCTGCGTCGCCATAAAAATAATGAGCTATAGGAAATTTGCAATATTATCACTGGGTAATGTATTCGACCCTAATAAAACAAAATTAACTAATACAAAACACAAGTTCTCATTCTTCCTCTTTTCTTCAAATACTAATCTCAAACAAAATCGGTTACTAATTCTAGTCCGTTAAATTCGACCATAAAAAAAATATATATCTTTTTTAATGTCTTAAAACTACTTTTACTGTTTTACATATAAAAAACACTTATTATTAATAATATTGTATTTTAGCTTCTGTAACAAGGTTTTTTTGCTATTTTGTGAGGAAAAAGAGATAACAACTTTGCGTCAAACCATAAGAGGTACAAGGATTTTTTTAATACCAATTTTTTCGATTTTTTTTTGGCTATATTTTTTGACCGTAATATTTATTTGGGCATAAAAGAAGTAATGTATGGACCATTTAATTAAAAGTTAAAATTAAGTAAAGTTTGACATAAAAAGCAGTCTTACAGCACCGCACTTTGCAGGTAAATTTTGCCTTTTATTTATAACCATTTAAAACTAGAGTTTAAACTTGACCTATAATACAGACCGTTAAGACATTATTTTAATAATATAATAAATATTAATTGTTTTACCGTACCATTTTCTGGGGTTCAGATACCAAGACTCTCCATATATTTGCCATTGACGCTTGTATATTTGGAGTTGGATCATACTGGTACCTGAAAGAGTAAAAAAATCATAATAACTTACTTAAAAAAAGACGACATATTTACAGCACGTTTTGCATAGAAGTACGCAATTTTTTTATGTCATGGGTTATTTAAGTACCATGCAACTTATTAAAGTAGCAGTAAAGATTTACCTATTTCTTTTACTCCCTCTATCAAACGTTTTACTGGCAACTCTCTCACACTTAATGTCTGACTGCTATAAATTTTAGTCTATTTTGAATGGAAACACCATTAGGATCCGTCCCAGCACTGGACGAGACACTCGTGAGCCAGCCACTTCTTATATATTTAACTTCAACAAAAAATATATTTACCTATATAACTTTGGTATGATATCAGGTAAATGCGCCTTTAAATCCTCCCCGCACTTCTCTGCAATACTGGAAAAACCGAAAGCAGCACCCTTTTTTGAATTCCATATGGCATTGTGATTAGCTAAATGCATAAACTGGTAGATCAGATCAGGTTTGTTTAGATCTGACGCTAGAGAACATAATTCCTTATATGTCGTCAAATTTCCCCTAAAATTACAAAAAATTAAATATAAGGTAGAAAATGCTACTAGCAATACTGTTATACAACCTAATTAATCGAAATCGGAGATTCCTTGGTCAAAAATAAGATAAATATTTTATATAAGAAAAGCTCCAAAATGGCCCACTTTTGAAGATACATGGTGGGGAAAGAAAAGTTTTCAGAATTGGTATTTTCCCTTTAGTTTCTAATCTGGTTTTTCGATTTAAATAAAATTTGGTACAATTAAAATATTACTTGCTTGCTTCGGGCAATTGTATTAATTTTTTACTACAATTTGCTAGTTGGTACCAAGGAAGTTTAAAGGTGTATGGAAGCCCAATGCTATGGCCCATTCGATCAAAAAATGTCCAGCCCAGTATGAAAATAACTGTCAGAGTTGGCCCCGCCGATTCTGCGCAATAACAAAATTCCACGAAATAATTTAATGTGTCCCGTACTTACACACTGATAAATCAGTGTGTAGTTAGGCAACACATTATACTTTTATGAGAGCGGTAATGGTCTTAGGTTGTCTAAGGTTTTTGGTGCAAGGGCGCGCGCGGCGCGTATGTAACATCCGCGCTGTATCGTCAACCGTCAACGTCTCATCATTCGTCATTTTCGTTGTGGTTTGTGCCCTTTGCGTCGATTGTTTTGCTTTGTGTGAGTACCTATATTTTGTGGTTGCAGAAGTTTTTTGGATTGATAAAAACCTTCTTATTTTAGTGATTAGTGTTTATTAAATTGTGACTATAATTTTGTGTTTATTGTTTGTTACTTATAATATCGTAACAAATGATTAGAGGTTGTATGGTTTTGTCATGCAAATCCAAGGGTAACATAGTCATTTCTTATATTTAAATTAGGTGCTTCTTATGAGACGTAACGTTAGGTAACCGAAAAAATAATGATATATCAATTATGAATAATAAAATAATGAAAATTTCATAGGAAATAGCAGTGAGAAAAGTAAGGCAATCTTAACTATCTGTTAGATGATTTCCACAATGTTTGTGTATTTCTGTGGATTATTAAAAAGAAATAAGGTTCATTCTTTTAAAGAATCAAAATTATTAATTACTGGGCAGACCAGGCAAATTTTAATATATACAGGTCCCTCTAATTGAATGAAAGAAATTACAATTTTATGCTAAAGCTTTCTTTTGCTTTTTCTGTATTTGTTTAAAAAGAAATTAGATTTTTGGTTTTTTAAACTTACATTATCAACTTTTTAAGCTCAACATACTGTAGACACATAATATTTAACGGATACTGTTACAATGGATACCTAGGTACCAAAGGTTACTAAACATTTTTAACCACTGTTATTCTGTCTCATGAATGTTTGTTATTAGTGAAAAGTATATGCCTAAAAAGCAGTTATAAAAATTTTCACTTTTTAATGTACAGCCAGAATCTTAGGATTAGATTAAACTCATTTACACTATCTTGCCCTTCTTTTATCACAAAATTGGTGATAAGTACATGAAACTATCATACAATGTTTAAAATTTATTTTAAAAAATCTTGTTTTTATTTATTTACAAAGATTTTTGGTAAAAATACAAAACTCACAAAAATATCGACCATTTAATTATAAATTCCAATATTACACAACAATTTTAAATATTCTATGGTAGTATCGTTTAATAACCAACAATTTTGTGCAAAAAAAAAAAAAAACAGTGAATGCTTGAATTTGACATTTGATGATGTCAACTTTATAGATAGTAACAAAGAATTATGGAAGTCCGGCTCTAACCTACTATTCATTGCGCAAACTCCGCGGGGCCCACCCCCCTATTCCCGCTGCCCTGCACGCCTGGACAATTTTGTTCTACAGTATTGGGCTTCCATACACCTTTAAACTTCCTTGGTTGGTACTTATGCTCTGCTTAGTTCTACTTAAAAAAGTTACTCTTAAATTAACTCGATAAACTAAACGCTTTTTAAGATCTTTTAATTTTAAATGTGCATGGTACGTAAGGAATAACGTTTAAAATTTAAAACAATAGAAATTTTACAAAAAATATTTAAAGTGTACAAGCTTTTTACTTATAATTTGGCATGCCTT
This sequence comes from Listronotus oregonensis, assembly GCA_019359885.1. NCBI lineage: Eukaryota > Metazoa > Arthropoda > Insecta > Coleoptera > Curculionidae > Listronotus > Listronotus oregonensis. The sequence continues at coordinate 49,113 of JAHBCN010004589.1, forward strand.
TAAAGGTATTATTTGAAGGAATACAAAAAAGTGGTTTATACAAAAGTTTTAGGATTTTTTATAAAGATTTTAGATATTACATTTAGAAAAACAACTAGCCATCGGAAAATAAAAAAAAATCGGAAATATTTTTTTTACTAAAACACCCTAAATTTTATTTTGCTTTTTAAATATATATAATACGTCCATGTTTGGATAAGCAGTTCTGTAATAATTCAACTTTAAATTTCTACTTTATATGCAATGAAGTGCCCCTCCTTAGGTCAAGTAAGCCGTGAAAGCCAAACAAAACTTTTATATTTTCCAATCGTTAGCTGTTTTTCTAAATGTCATATCTAAAATTTTTATAAAAAGTCCTTTTTGTATAAACCATTTTTTTGTATTTCTTCAAATAATACCTTTAAAAGCACGCCAAATTATAAGAAAAAACTCTATATATTCCTTGCTGGAATACATGTATTTAAACTTCGTTTCATTGGCACTTTTAAAATTTTCTTGTGAAAATTAGAATTAATAATTTTAAATATTGCCCTTCTCGTAATATGTGAGTTTATAATTATACTATCTCAAAAACCGTTAAGTTTACCGAATTAATTAAAGACTATCTTTTTTTATGTAGAACTAAGCAAATAATAGGTACCACGTACTAAATTATCAAAAATATTAATTCCAAATAAGTTATGGCAAATAAATATTTAAAAAAATAAAATTACCCGGAACTACCCTACTGATTCATCATAGTAACAAAGGGTAATCATCAGAAAGTATATTTTGGGTTAATATGCTAACTGCACCAAGATTTATTTAAGTAGAAAAACCTGATTTGAAAAAAAAAAATAACTTCAATTTTAAAAATATTGCTGTCGCACCCAATATCCTAAATATGGGGCCGTTTTGGAGATATGTTCATGTAACATTTCTGTCTTATTTTTGACCAAACAATCTTTCATCAAGCGATGTCCCATGTTTTTAAAACTTGATACTATATACTATACTGTATATATTTTACGCTGCGATGTAAGAAAAAAAAAGAAGGCAAAAAAATGTTCTTTGAGATATGAAAAAGTATTTATATTTAGTTAATCGACGAAATCGCTACTTGATGGAAATCCATTTTAATTTTTAAAAATAAAACACTTAAAGTGATATTTCCACTGTTTTTATTGGTATACTATACCATAGCATGATACACAGGCTAGTCAATGTCCCATTAAACAAAGAAAATTTTGATAAAGAATTAAATATCATAAAACAGATTGCAATTAATAATGGTTTTCATTCAAATTTCGTTGACAAAATACTTAAAAATAAACTTTCAAAAATAGCTCATGAACACATTTACCCAACTAGTACAAGAAACAAAAATAAAAAATTTAAGTGTATCACTTATTTTGGCAAACCTTCTAAAAAAGTATCAAAATATATCATATCCGATAACATAAACTTCTCATACAGCATACAGAACAGTAAATAATTTGGGTAATTACATAAAGAACAATAAAGACAAGATAGATAAAAACCTAAAGTCGGGTATTTATAAGCTAAATTGTGGTTCTTGCGATAAGTGTTATGTAGGTCAAACCGAAAGCAAAGACAATTGTAGTTATCACTATAGACACACAGAACAATGTAAAATTTTGGGTAATAGGTTTGGACGCTCGCTTGCAGAGATTCCTTGAGCGAGCGTCCATCGAGAGAATATACGTGCACACGCTGCTGTATAAACGAACCCTATTGCCAAACCAATAAAAGAAGTAACAGAAAGTAGGAATTATTTCTGTCGAAAATAGGCTTCGAATTTAGAATCGTTTTAATAATCTTATTTTTTTTCTTTATTAAATAATAAAATTTTAATTCTTTAAACTTGTACTGTGGGGAATTATTTCCTAAAATATATTTATACCTAGTATAAGAATACACGTTGGTAAACATGATTTTAAATTTTTACAAATTCTATTTTTTTATTATATAAGAAATGTTTGTGTAGGCTCACCTAAATTTATTTAATTTTTTTTATAAATAAAATCCAAATAAACGCATGTATTTTTTAGTTTATTGCTATTGGCAAATAAAGAGAGAATTATTAATTAAAGTGTGGCCATCAAAGAAGCAAAAAACGGCTAGTTTTTTGGAGTTAAATAAAAAAAAAACGTTTTTGTTTAATTCATTGCATATCGTATTGCCATTTGTGCGTTGTGATTTGTTTGTGTTTTTCCTGGTGGTAATTAAAATTTGTATTCTTGTTAAAATGTCGGGAAATCTTTGTCAATATTATGACTGCCGAGTGAGTCGAAGAGCAGATAAAGTTAGGCTTTTTCGTTTTCCCTACAAGAATAGTACACTATGTAAGCAATTGATTATAAACTGTGGTAAGTATTTATCTATGTATATTAAAATTATTTAGACTAATAAATACCTTATAATTATAAGATCGACACCTAAAATTTAATTTTTGTTTAGAGTAACCTTTTGATAGTTATTAATTCAAATATTTGATATTTAAAAGAGTGACCGCAAAAATCGCTTAAAAACTGCCTGTTTTTTCACATTTATTAATTTAGGAAGAGCATTGCATTTTTTTGCAAATTTTGAAAAATCACTTCTATTAAGGGGTCCAAAAGATGCCAAATCTAAAAAATTTCAAAAATTGCAGTGGAATTAAAAGTTATTCTCACTGCAATTTTTGTTTCTTCTGCAAAGGTTGTAAATTAACCCCCACGAATGTGGGGTACAATCATCCCCTAAAATATACAAAAATATGTACAACTTTAAAAATTGCAAAAAAATCAGATTGTTTGGACATGCCTAATAAAAAATAAATATATAAAATAGTCAACCACCCTTTTCTAAGGGTAAAATTACCCTTAATAGTGTGAAAAAATGAATGAAATTCTAGCTTTTACAAAAAAAATCTTAGCTTTGTATTTTTTTTTGGTCCAAGTTAAAAGCCGGTGTACCTAGATTTTTTGAGATCACTTTTAACCAAAACCACCAAGGGGGTAAATTAATCCCCTAAAATTAAGAAAATTCATGTTGTATTTGAGATATTCTAAAACATCCAAATATACTTTTTAATATTTTAAAAGTTTTATATGATTTTATACATTTAAGGGGATGAATTTACCCCCTTGCAAGGTAGCTTTGATTAGAAATGAACTCGAAAAACCCAAGAAGGTCTACTTTATACACCTGGGATTAAAAATATGAGCCCAAAACGCTAACATTTTATTCAATTTTTATGATAATGCGGGTTTCTTTACCCTTAATTTAAGGAGTGGTTTATTATCAAAACTTACTCTAAACTGTCCGTCATATTTAAGATATCCTAAAACATCTAAATATATTTTTTTTATAGTTTTAAGTTGTATATGATTTTCTACATTTTAGGGGATGCATATACCCTCTTGCAGGAGTGGTTTTGCAAAAGTTAACTGGAAAAATTTAGTTACTCCTGGTGTATATACTTGATAAAAAATACCAACTAAGATTTTTTTTGAAAAAGCTAGTATTTTATTTAATTTTCCTATTGATAAGAGTAGTGCCACCCTTGAAATAGGTTAGTTGATTATCATAAACATTTATTTCTTATTAGACATGTCCTAAAAAATTCGATGTTTTGCAATTTTTGAAGTTGTATACGATTTTATATATTTTAGCGGATGATTACACCCTCACATAGTCCATGGGGTTGGTTTACAACCTTCTTAGAGATGAAAAAGTATTACTCATTTTTCCAAGGTCCATTTGAAACAAAATCGCAGTGAGAAGAAACTTTTAATACCACTACAATTTTCGCAATTCTTCAGATTTGGCGATTTTCCAACCCTTAAATGGGGGGATTTTTAAAATTTGCAAAAACCGAAAAGCAATGCTCATCCTAATTTTTTGCGACGAGAAATTTAGTATAAAATTCATATTTGCATGTTTTTTTTTTCACCTCTCTGTAAATTTAAAAAAAACAGGCAGTTGTTGCGGGTTATTCCTTATGATTACAAACAAGGTTCTATATTTAATTTTAGGACTGAAATAAATTTTAAAATTAAGTTCTGGGGGGATGGGAAGCCACTTACACTAGGAAATATGGGAAACAATTAAGGTCGCGGGTTAATTTTAATTGGATAGCAATTTTTTTCTTATTCAATTATATTTTAGATTCCTGCTTAAATAATTAATCGGTATATACTTAACTATGCACGGTACCTCTGAAGCATGGGTAAGATTATTAAAAATGTGAAAGGTAACGGGGCGCGGGATTCGAATACTCCATATTTGTACTGCAAAATCCAGTTTGAATTGAAATCGTATCTGCTCCCTTTCTCGAGATTTAGAAAAAAAAATCTTTTAAATTTTATAGAATTTTTTTTATTTATTTTGAAAAAACAATGCATTTCATTTAAGTTTCGCAATTTTTAGTAATTTGTTTCATATTCCACGTACAAAGACAAATTTTTTATTTTTTTTTTTTAAAAATGAATTTTAAATTTAACAAAAAAATTTATAAATTTAAAATTTATATATTCACTAACAGCGGTGGCGTACTGGCCAAGCGTACCAACCTCTCAAATAGGCCTTACGAGGGATTTTTTTGCAGATGGGTTTAAAGCGGTTTTTTGCATTTGACTCGTATGGAACGGCTACAAACTTAATAAACAAATGTGATTAATGGGAAATGAAAACTGGCTTTTGTATTAAAAATGCATTTTTAAGTTTACAATTTATATATTTTTTTTAAATTTCAAACTATAAAATGCATTTCAAAATTTATTTTCTAATGCACAACGGCAGTTTTTCATTTCACGTTAATAAAATTTGTTTCAAGGTTTTTTAAAGAGGTTCATAAGAATGAATACAAAAACCGCATTTAAATCCATCTTACAGCAAAAAATTCATCGTTCATTATTTGTTTCCTCGACCAATATCTGTGCAAAAAAGCAGTTTGTTGTTTTTTCAACATAAATATATGGAAGGAAGCCTACGCTTTAAAATAACTATGACCTATGACACAGTAAGGAGTCAAAACGGGCAACGCTGAGAGGTACCTCACAGGTAAAAATTAAATATTCTAATAAATTCAATTGTCGCAAAAAGTATTTATACAAAGGGACTGGGCGTCTATAGTGATAACTACAATTGTCTTTCGAAAGGTCGTTCAAGAAACGTATAATGGAACATAAAAAATCTTTTATAAACCAAAAGGAAGACTCTGCATACGCACAACATTTATTACAAGAAAATCACAACTTTGATGATGATTTTAATATTTTACATGTGCTAAATAAAGGTAAAAAACTATCTTGTTTTGAGAGGGCCCAGAAATAAACAGAATTAAAAATACAGAATTTCCCCTTTAAAGGTCAATTAGAAACAAACCGTCGCCTTTATTAAATTTGTATAACAACACCCCGACCAATAGTTATGGTAATTAGATTGTAAAACTTAGGTAGATTTAGGTTGCAGTCCGTTTCTACTTTATTTTTATTTTTGTATCAGTTCATACAGTACCCGAGGAAGCTATAGTATAGCGAAACATATGTCGTATAGTATACCAATAAAAACAGTGGAAATATCACTTTAAGTGTTTTATTAAAAAAAAATATATATATTTATATTTATTCTTACAATAGTCATTTCATATAAAAACGTCTAAAAATTATTTTAGAGTTTGTTCTTACTTTGAGGAAATCTTCATGAAGGTTCCAAAGATGGATTTCCATGTAATTTAATTATTAGAAGCGCCGTTTCAGTCTTGGATAGTTCGCGAACGACCTAGTTGGAAAGAGCGCTCTTTAGGTAAACTACGCGAACTAGTTCGCCAATGATCCCACTCTTAGTTCATTTACCTTACTCTTAACCTCACATCAAGACGACCGGCCCTAAGAGTTTTTTACAAAATCCCATTTACAGCACTACATGCATATGTTTTAGTAATGATGAAGCTTTAATTCTGCAGTTAAATCAAGGACTTCAATATGGCTTAGAGCCATATTGAGGACTCCTGAAATATTAAAAAACAAAAATGATTGTAGAGTACTCTATAATGCTTCGCATTATAAGTCGTGCAAAAGAACTAGCGAACTAAAAGCACGAACTAGTTGGCAATAGGACTTCGAACTAAATTGAGCGCTCCTTATGGCGAACGATTACGCCCAAGACTACCCGGTTCCGCCTGTTTGTATTAAAACGTTCAAAAAACATTATTTTTATGCTTTATAACATTAGCTGTTAAAATTTTTCTATTAAAGATATTTATACGTTCGGCGCGAAATTCGAAAGAGGAAAAGTAGTAATTCTGGTGCAGAATTCCACTATTCGGGCCGAGCAGCTAGTTTGCACTTAAAAATTAAAGTGGATCCGAATAGTTCACTCTTTATATAAAAAATTAACTCTTAAAGTTTTAGGATTTTAAAAAGGTTTTTCAGATCAGTAAAAGAGTTATCACTGCCAAATAAAATTTAATACTCCAGAATATTTAGTTCTTACCTTAACTTTTAGCATCTGTATAGTCGTTTTGTTATTTTCATTTTTAGTATACAGGTGATGATGTCAAAGGGCTCTTTTCTTTGGGAGATTGAAATAAAGTAAACTGTTTTTCACGACTTGTTAGCAGTTAAAAAATAAAACTTTTTTATTTTTATGCAGCCTACGAAGGTGTATAAAGCCACTAACTAGGTAACGTGAGTGCCAGGTTTTAGATATTTAACCCAATTTAAACCACTTTTAGTAATAAAAGGATAAGTAAAACTTAGAATATTAGCGTCATAAGCTGGATTCAACGGCGTGGAGTGGCAGTTCTCCGCCAAAATTGCCAGTTCACGCGCCGTCGGATAGGGCAGGCTTGGCGATCTTCGGTCGGCGCGGTGAGTCCCGTCATATGTCGGTAAATCAACACGGTTCGGAGCTGGACGCTGGCGCGCAGCACGTCCATACCGCTCCAACGACCTCGGCCAGAGATCGGCTAGGCGTTATACTGTCAGTGCCGTAGTACTTTCACTATGGAGTGGTCGAATGAAGTGGTGTTAAAATTTTTATCCCTTTATGAAGCCGAGTCAATTATTTGAAACCCACGGGATCCATACCATAAAAATAGGAATTTAATTCATGATCCTGGAAGCGAATTAAAAAGCAAATGAGTGTAAAATATTCAATAACAGAACTGTGTTGCAGAATGTTCTCGATTTTTGTACAAAGAAACTCTTCACCATGTTTTTTGTTTTCGTTTTGTTTATCCTCTTGCCATCCTGTATGTTCCTAACATAAAATAATAGGCTGCATCAGCAACGATACGCGTTCGCTAACGATTCATTCTTTTGTACAATTAAACCAAGTCATTTAATTTTTTACCGCCGACACTGCCGACATACAACCGCTGCGTGTCTACGTTTGAACCCGCGATCCACCGCGATCCTACATGCGCCGTGGGAACGGCCCGACCACATTTCGACGCGCCAACCTTGACACTCGACAGTCAACCCATGATTACCATTCCACGCGCCGTTGAATCCCGGCTTAACAGGCTCATTATAAAAAATTAAAAACGTTTTTGTCTCAGGTATGATTTGAACCGACGTAGTTCCAACAACATATTATATGCTTTATCTTACCCAGTAGGTGCTTTGCTCAATTGGCCTTCTTCAAACAACTTTGTATCACTAGTCACTTGTGTTACATTTCTGGCACCAGATGTCAGTTGTTTCACCAGAGCACTTAATAATTCTTCAGATTTATATGTATCATATACAACACACAAACCTTTGGAAGCTGCATCTTGAACAATATCTGAAATATAATTTTAAAGAATATATTTTAGTCACACACACTTTAAGCAAAAGCTAAGGTAATAAAATTTTATACTGCAGCCAAACTCAATTGAAATTGATAAAAGCAAAAGAATAAGTGTTATTTTTATAAATTTCTATTTTATTCGTATAAGCATTTGTAATTTAATTAACATCAGAATAAAGTTTACCATTATTTTCACAAAGTAGGTCCATAAAGTATTCTGAAGAAGTTGCAGCCTCTTGTAATAGGTTCACGTTCCCACAACCTGCAGTAATAAAACATATGTAAAAACACTGTCTGTATGTATGATTTTAAATGCTTTTGTATATTTTTATTATAATAGGTACCTACATACATTCAAAAATAATCAATTTAAATTCAATAAAACTAAAATCTCAAACTTTTATTGCCTTTATTTATTAATTGATACACAACGTTTCGGTTAGTGATGTATCTCCAACCGTTTTCAAGTGATAACTAAAAACTCTTAAACATTCTTAAAAGCTACGATTTGTATATCCGTTGTTCGCCGAGGCTTTACCGACTTTTCACGGTTCAGCAAAGGCTGCCAGATATTTGAAATATCGATTCTAGCCTTGCTAAAAACATTTTCGTTGTTTACAATTATTACAGCTTCTTTAAATTTTCTTTTCTTCTTCCAGTGGGTTTCTTTATAAATAATTTCTGCTTTCGAGCATTAAGGTATGTACACACCGAAAAAACAAACAAGAACAAACATTCGTTCTTGTTCACCTTGTTTGTATATGTTCTTTGTTTATTGTTCGCCTTATCTTGTCTACATAGCGCAATCAAATATTTGTTCACTCTCGTTTGACCAGTTGGAAAAATTATGGACGACGACGAACAAAATGTATTTCTCTTTAGGTATTTACACACAGAAAAAACAAACATTCGTTCTTGTTCACTTTCTTTGTATGTGTTTTTTGTTTATTGTTCGCTTTTTCTGTCTACATAGCGCAACCAAATGTTTGTTTACTCTTGTTCGACTAGTTAAAATAGTTATGGATAGCCATTAAAACAAAAATTCTCTTTGATATACCAACGTCCACTGGAACATGTGTGAACAAGAAAAAACAAACGTTTGTTTGTTTTTTCTTGTTGCATTTTTATTGTCTACACTAAAGAAAAACGTCCATACAATAAAAGTATCGACAACATATCTCGGATAAAATTTTGGTTTGACTAGTGTTGTTTTAATTGTGTGTTCCTAAAACTATTCCATAAAAATAGTTTCTACCAATGGGGAGAGCAATGAACCCATAGGAAGTCCATGATCCTGCGCATTACTTGAAAATAGGAATTACGGAGACACACCTCCAACAACTCCATCCAGCGGCAAGGTGGTGCGTTCTACTACTGTTTTATCTATTTTAAGCATGACTCCATCAAAGTTTAACGAAAATAAATAAAGGCAATGGAAGTCCAACATTTTAGTGTTATTGAAACCATAACATTGTCTAACACTTACAAGGAAATCAATTTTAAGTTAAAAGATAATATATTTATATCTTTTATAGCCTAAAAATGCTCCTTACTGTAAGATCTGCTTAAGGCATCTGATAAAGAAAATTATTATCATTGTCATTTTTATAAAAAAACACTAAGATAAAAATTTTTACCTTTAATTACAGCTAATAGCCATATACAAGATGCTTGCTTTGAGTTTGGATGGGACTGGCGAGCTAAACTTAACAACTCCCCTAGTAACCAATCTAGATTATCATCTGGCATAGGTTCCGTAGTGTCAGGGGTATAGTCATTTGGTAACACCCTCCAGGCATTCCTCGCTTCGGGCGACCAAATGCTTTGACAACACATGACCAGCGATTCTCCTATCGTAAAGTGAACTTCTACATCTTTCGTCTAAGAAATGTAAAATAAAAATAGTATCATTAACAATTATAATATAGTGTGTTCCTTAAAAGTATATTATTTTTATTTCCGGAGATAGGAAAAGGATGTTTAACACTAATACCTAATCTTGCAACTTTCGATATTTACCTTTGTTTCAAAGCATTTCTGGCTTGGCAGGAAATGACAATAGCTATAGGTTCTTAAATATGAACCCGAAATGTTTTGCTTATTTTAATAAAAAATAATTATCCTCCTCTCTAACCAGATTTTTTGACAGATCCATTTACAGAAATAAAAAGGATAAAAGCATCTTTGAGATGTGTCTGTTATATTACGAAATTTTAAAATTCTACAGAAATGTTAAGCATATTCATATAATTTATCATAAGTTTAAGTTTAATTAACTTTTAAAGATTACTGACCGTGTCCAGCATTGCCTAATTTCGCTGATCTCGCAAACAGCGGTGTTTCAATGTGGCAAAGGCCACTGTTACATAAATATTTCAACTATTTACGTTCACGAATTACTACAACTTTTATAAAATACTATTTTAATATTATATTTTATGACTTTAAAGACATATTTTTCATCTTACCTCTTTGGCTGTATTTAACAATCCTTGTATCACTTCCTTGGTATGAATAAATTTTTCGCCGACACAAAATAATCCTAGGGCTCTCGCAGCTTTTTCTCTAACCTAAATAAAACATATTAAGTATACAGCATGTCTCGAAAGTAGCGCGCAATATTCTGGCGCTTTTTTTTTTCTTTTTTGTCATTTGCAAAAACTGACACCTATGGGGTCGTCCATTAATCACGTGATGTTCTTTAGCATTTTTTAACCCCTCCCTCTCTCCCCTGGTGATATGTGCTTAGGTTTAAGACTAACTACCCCCCCCTACCCAAAATCACGTGTATTTTTTTAGGACAAAGTATCTTAAACATTTTAGAATACATATTATCTTTAATTACAGGTAAGTATAATCTAATTTAATTCTGAAAAATTAGGGACCGTGATAAAAATGTCATGGCAACAGCGGGTCGAGCTCACACACCGCTTTTCGGTTGTTTCGAAATCGCACGTTCAACGAGAAAATAAATAAACGTGATATCTCACTACACTCCCCCCTTCTTGTGACATTTCGTGATTTTTGTCGAACCCCCTCCTTCTCCTTTCGACTCTTTTGATTAATGGACGACCCCCTTACAAATCGGAAAGTCATTTAAGAAAATAATTTTACACCAAAATTTATTTCATTTCCAATCATAGTTTGTAATAAATTAGTATGCTTTGTACAGATTTATTTGAGAGTTGTAAAATTAATACTATTATTTCCAGAGGATTTAAAAAAATTTAAAATTATTTTCTAAAATTTGTGTATTTATATATTCCATATTATTGGGGAGGACTTATTTACGACAAAATATTCTTAAAGTCTTCACAGTAATAATAAATTGTTACAAAATATTCCATGGACCACTTCGCATATATGGAAAAGGGGAAATGCTTCAGTCCAAGTCCCAGGGTATGATATGTGACTAATAGGGGTTCATAAAATTAACTAACCCTTTCAACCCGAGATCATAAAAAAAAAAAAAGAAAATTCTTTAAAAAATCAAATAATTTATAAACGTTTCGGTAACAAGTCCGTTTTGAACAAAAAATTATTTGAATTTTGCTTTTATTTTTTTTTAGTAATTTGAAAATTTATTTCTTTATATTTTGTAATTTCGTTATAGATAAGAAATAATATTTTAAAAATCTCAGAATTGCCAAAAAATATTTGAAGCAAAATTTAAATTATTGTTATTTTAATTACGGGGAAATTTTTTTGAATATATTTTTTTAAAATCATTTTGTATCTTCAACCCTCCATATGATAGGTGTTTTTTTTGGGGGGGTTTTTTGTTTATTTTTTGCTATCCAAGATCGGAAAAGTCAACGATTTTTTTACTCTGCCAGTGCAAAATCGGTACCCCAGGGCCGACTGAAGGTCCCCCTTTTGAAAGTCGGGGAAAGGGCCCGTGATTTTTTTTTTTTCTGCCTTTTTTTTTTTTAAAGTTATTTTTTTAATTTGACTTACATAAAAAGTGATTTATCGAAGGAAATTTGGGGTGTAAACAATACTAGAGAATTTTACAATCTCAGCAAAAAAAATATAAAAAAAAAAGCCCCGAATTTAAAATTTCAATACCTGTGATATTACAAAAAATTGTTCTTATAATATTATAAATTAACTAACTTTTTAAAAAATTTTTTAAAAGACATATCTTCAAAAGTCCGTTTTTTAAAAACCCACAACGTAAAATTTATAGAATTATTATGTCTTTTTTTTTAATTTTGTCCTAGAAATATTATTTTTGTTTTAGGATTATTTTTGAAAAAAACAAAAAAAATATATAAAAAAAATTTTTTGTTACTTTCTTACCTTCCCCCATAATTTGACATTATTCAAAATATCAAAATTTTTTTACAAATCTATTTTAGAAACCCCCCCTTATGGTGGCCTCTTGGCATCAGGACTACCCTTTTGACAGGTTTTCCGTTTTCTAATGGAAAACCCCCTTTCCCTGTATTAAACCTATACTGACAGGCTGGCCTCAAGCGGGGGTTTTGGTGTTTCATAAACGGCAAAAAAAAAAAAGTTGGAAGATTTCTGATTATAGACAATTAAGTTTAATGTAAAAAAGACTGAAAGGGTAACTGATATGGAAATTAATCACCAGAGTATTAAAACCTATTTTTCACCAAATCACCTTTAAAGTTTTTTTTTTCCCATTTTTTTTTTAAATGTATTTTTTAAACAGGTAACCCCCAATAAAGCCCCGTGTAGCTTCAAGACTTTTATTTCCAGTTTGACCAAAAAAAAACAAAACTATACAATGTGCATTCCAATCAATTTAAAAAGTAATGCAAAAATTTGATACATATTTACTTTTCGTGATCTCACCTGTTAAATATTTATGGCATGTCAAAATCACTATCATTAGACAGGTTTGTAAGTATAAAAAAATTTTAAAAGCACTGTTTTCCTACTTTCCCTTTGTTTATTCAATTGGGCCCCATCCAGTTTTCATCACTGGAAAGAAAGGTTGTAATTCAGGAATGATCCCAAAAATTTTACATGCAGCACAGAGCCAAGCACAACAAAAATTAAAGCTGAATTTTCCACAATGCACAGCAGATATTATCAAAAGGTTTTTAAAATTGTTTGGGTTTGAAAAATGTATATTTTTTTATCCGTGTAAAAAAAGATTTGCTTTTTGGCCAGACTTACCAGGTTTCAAAAAATGTGTTAAAAAATTTTGGGGATAAAAGGGCCCCGCCCAAATTTTGGGGAAATTGGCAAATTTGCTGAAAATTTGGATAGTATTTTGGGGCCCAAAAAAAGGAAATTTTTTGTGTTATTTTATAAGGGTAAAAAATTTTACTCAAAAATACTTTTATTTTTTTTATTTTATTTTTAGGAAATCCAAATTCCCTCGGCAAAAATACGATAGGAGTATAAGTTTGTTATGTTAAAAAAAATTTCTTGGCAGATTAACGAGCCTTTGTTATATTTTTAAATATTTTAAAGTCATCTAAAATAAACCCCTTTTTTTTTTAACCAAAACTTCAAAAACTATTTTCTTTTTTAAAATTATTTTAAAACCCTTTTTAAAAAAATTTCAAATTTAAGGAAAAAAAAAATAAAATCACGAAAGAAAAAAAAACCTTTTAAAAAATTTTAGATTGCAGAAAATGTTACAAAGTTTTTGATTTTTTTAAGTTTTTTTTTTTTGGAAAAAAATTTCA
>JAHBCN010004589.1:70640-97194 GCA_019359885.1 Listronotus oregonensis
GAGTATTTTCCATTTGGGGTTATTCCGGATGCTTCAAGATATCTCTCCAGTGGTATTTGGAGATTCCTTATCAGACACAATCGTAAGTACAATAAAATCTAAAAATTTTGTTTTCAGGCAAAGGCAAATTAGCGTTAGTAGCACAACTAGATGACATTTTTATGAACCAGGTTAAAAATCACATACTACAAAATTTAAAATTACTTTATATGTAACTGATGCATAAATATATATATATACCTCAATATATGTCCGAACAGTAAAAGGCAACACATGATTGCCGACATTAACAACTTTGGTTTTATCAGCTATATTCGTCTCTGACTCACTATAAACATATTTAGTGATCTCTTCGAAAGATGGCATTGTTACTTTAGCTTTTTTATCTGAAGCGTCTTTCGACAGATCAATGTCGTTTTTACGAGAAGTACCATAGATGGATTTAAAGGCTTCTTGCGACACGTCGTCCTTACTGCAAGTAACAGAAAAAAGATGTACCGGATGTCCAAATATGAAAGCACACCGGCTGTATCTCTATGAAACTATTTATCGCACATCGTTGGGAAAAAAATATTTTTTCGTAAAAATGGTCAAAAGAAATAGCTGGACATTTTTTTAAGTTTCTAAAACTACCGCATATGGCGCAACCACAACGGTAGATTAAAAAACCTATTTTTTTCCAAAATAAGCCAGTATTAGGTACAATTTTAATAACATCAGCAAAATACTTTTGAAAAATTGCTGCAGTTTTTTTTGGGTTTTTCCCTTTTTAAAACCCCCCTTTCCCCAGAAATCTTTCCCATCTTTTCCCCCTTTTTTATAAAATTTATTCTTTTTAATTCCCCAATTCGCTTTTGGGACGATTAAAAATTTTTTTGGGGAATTTTTTCGCTTTTCTTTGAGTCTATTGGTTTTTTGTTGGTTTAAGGCTTTTTTAAAAAATTTTTAATTAAGGATTAAAAAGCGCCAACCTAGAAGGGGTTTTAAAATTTTTACAGGGTTTATCGGAAAATCATTGCTTTTAATCCCCGGGGAATTTCTCAAAAGGAAATTTTAAAAAAGCGTTTTTTCAAATTTAATTGGGGTTTTAAAAAAATGGGATATCGGGCCATTTCGGAACTACCGTATTTAAAAAAAGTTTATACGCAAATTTTTTTTAGGTTAAAAATTTTTCCCTCAAAAAGGCCCCGGAAAATTAAACCCCCTTTCACAAGACGGTTGGAAAATTCCAGAAAAATTTTTTAATTTTCCTTTGGGTAAAAAGGTTTACCCCTTTCCTACCCCCGAAAGAATCAAAACTTTTAGGGTCTTAAACGGGAGAAGGGGGCCCCTTGTTCTTTTAAAGAAAATTTTTAATTTTTTGGAAAAAAAGTGAATTGAAATTTTAACTTTAATTTTTGGGTTTTTAAAATTTCCCGGGAAAACAACCGGAAAACAAGTAATTCTATTAAAAATTATCTTAAAAAAAGGTTAAAAGGGTTTTGACAAATTTTTTGGTTCATTTTAAAATAAATTTTTACCCCCAACCTTGAAATTTTTTATTTGCTTGGGCCCGTTAAGGGCCATTTTTAAAAAAAATATTTATCTTGAAATTTGTTTCATTTTTGGGAAATTGTTTAATTTAAAAAAAAAGGGGAAAAAAAGGGGAAAAAATTTAGGGAAAATTTTAAATTTCTTTTTTTATGAAAAATAAAAAAATAAATTTAAAAAAAACCTTTAAATTTACATATTTGGTTTTTTCTCGTATTTTATAAAAAGGGTGGGGGATAAAATATTTTTTTCCCCTGTGGTAAATGTTTTTAGGGATAAGCCGGTTTTTTTTTGGAACCCAAATTAAAATTTATTACTTTTTTTTAAAGTTTTGTTTTTAAAATAACACAAATTTTTTTTTCACTTGGAAAAAGTTTAAACATCCCCTTTTTACCTACATAAAAATAAAAAATTTTAAAAAACAATTTTTTTCTTAAAAATTTAATTTAAAACTAAAAAAATTTTTTATTTACCTTCCCTGTTGCAACTAACAACAAAAATTTCGAGGGAACGTGGTCAGGTGGAAAAATGGTAGCCAACGTTCTAACACTGGCAAATCTGACCATTGGCTCCTGAGAGATCATCTTTGTTTTAATAAGAGCAAAAAGAATGCCCAATCTTCCGTCTTTGTCTGATTCATTGGGAAATATATCGTATTTGTATGCGAGAATTAGGTTTAACAGGCCTATAATAAAAATGAAAATGGCACAGGTTAGGGTATCTTCACATTTTATAATAATGAGTTCTGGCTAAGAATACTATAGTTTAAGCTACTAACCTTCTCTAACTTGTATTTTTAAATCTGGATTACTCTCCTCCAAATTCTTATAATATAATTCCAACAGCCCGACGTCGTGAAAAACTGTTTGAGGAAATTTTTGAGCTAGTAAACCTATGGTTACGTAAGCTTGGCCTTGATGGACTTCTTCACCCTCTTTTACCAATTTGGTTAGTCCGGCTAACAAAACTGGAGCTACTTTACTTATTGAGTCCCCAACAGCACTACAAAAAAATTGTTTGTGACCTTTTTTCAGTCTGACTTAGAGTAATGCAACATTACTTACTATCTTATTAAATTTCCTGTAAAATTCAGCGCCAAAGTTTTTAACCTGGTATTAGTATTTTCCCCATACAAACTATCAAAAACAATCTGTATACTGGCTGGTAGCAAAAATCCTGCACCAGTTACTCTACACAAATAATTAAGCAGTTTGAGCCTTATCCTTGTATTAGCAGGAATTTTTTTCTGTTCCTGCTTGGCTGGTTTCGTTCCTAAAAAGAGTGTAAATAACGGTTGGGAGATGTGAGGGGAGCTCCAATCTACAGATCTGAAATAAATAATGGATTTTTTAAGTGTTTGATTAATCAACATTTAATAAAAGTTAAAATTATTTTCTTAAAAATTTTCTTCTCTATACTATTCGGCCACCTATCCTGGGACATGCTGTATACACAGTTATAATAATAAATATTAAGCTTACCCCACGACCTTTTTTAGTTCCATATCAGCTAAATTGGCAACTCCGAATCTAGTGTCTGACGCAGCTACTATAAGATGTATTAATATATCATCATTTTTAAATACACCATGCGCCAGAAACTTTACTATACCCAATTTAATCTAAAAAAATATACTTTTATTATTTTAGAGAAAAAAGCACAAACAGAATTATAAGTAACAGTAATAGTCATAGGGATATTTTTAATATTCACTTATAGTCTTCTAACTTTAATCTTTTGTAAAAGTATTTTAAAGTTATTTTTAGAAATTGTTGTGCGCGTTCAGCACACTAAACTGTTTACTTTAAACGTAAAACATAGGTAAGTAAACTATTTGCTGCATTGTTGAACAATATGTTTCAAGGGCATTAGAAAAATAGCTATTATAGAAGATTTTGTCGTTAAAAACTTTCTAGACAATGATATAGATTTGAATTTTGTGCAAGTTGCCATCAATAATTTAGTGGAACCCATATATATTGCCCCACTATAAAATACTCAAAATATTTAAGATTATGTTACTCGAAGTAAACACTCTTACCATAAAAATTCTATGTTGACGGTTGAGTAAACAGTTTCCTGTAAACGGTTCCACTCAAGAGATGTCAACATACTAAACACACTAAACAGTTAAGTGCACTGAACGCGCCCATTTTTTTTTAAATTAACGCATTACTTGTTGGTTTAAAAAATATAGTAGACAGACCACATAACTACAAGAATACCAGATGCACACATGATTATGTAGGTTTATTGTCTGTTACATTTCTACTTTAGATTATCTGACAGTTTGGCAATGCTTAAATTGGAATAAGGAAGTAGATTTTGGTCACCAAAATCCGAAATATGAAGTAAAGACATTAAAAGAGTCCAGAGAAAATATTTAAATTACTTATTTTTTTTTAAATTAAGTTTCTATCCTAAGCAAGGGAACAACCATCATGCACTTTTTCATAAAAAAATTGCTGGAAAACAAGTGGAAAATGGTATATCCTATCTTTGTAAATTATTGACAAAATTAATTCAAGTAAAATGGGTAGCTTCCTTTTTCGATAAAATGTAACAATTTCAAGCAAAAAAAACTTTTAATTTTCCACAAATAAAAGTTTACTAAAATTCTCCAATTACTGCATGTGCACCTTATTCAATTCATATGTGAGTAATGAAGACAAAGATAATACTACTTTTTATTAATTTATTAGAATTTTAGAGAAATAACTGCATATTATAGCTCAGGCTCTAAGCTAGTTTTTTTTTTGTAATTAAGTACATTTCTTTTTTATGGTTAAATTTATGAACATTATTGTGGCTAATTTTTGTGTTGGAATATTGTTCAGACTTTTATTACTTTTTAGTTAGTATCTATAATTGGCTTAGCTGCAAACAATAAATCAAATCAAATCAAATCAAATCAAATAAGCTTTATTGTTCAAAGAAACATGTTCTTGTTTCCCAAAGCAGTAAATAAATAAAGATAAAATTAAAGGAAGAAAAATACACAAAAAAAAAAAAAAAAAAAAAAACACAAAACTAACCTAAAATACAAGTATAAAACACTTCAAAATTAAAAGATTCTAGACCAGCAAAACCTAATGCAATAATATTGCACACCATTCAGTATCACAGACCAACATTGCAAAAATTCACCCCAGCCCAACAAAAAATATAAAACAAACAAATTCATAGATTACCAAAGCAATAATAGTTTCCCTATAATTGTCCTTGTAGACCCAAATTGAAATATAAAATAAGCACAAGGTTAAAGAGTTTAATGCAATAAACCAAATTAACCCAAACAAGGTGTAGAACACCAAGACCGTTAAAAACCACCAAAACTATTTAACACAAAAAGATTGCACAGCCGCATATATCACAGCCAACCTTAAAAAAAAGTAAATAAATAAATAAATAATAAATATAAATAAACAATACCCGGAAGATGTATAAAGTACAAACAATCAATAAAAATAAATATACAGATAATAAAAATCGTTATTAAAAAATTACACACTAAGGTACAAAAGCAAAAAAGAAAAATAAACAAGTTCATCATTATAAAATTCCCTAAACAATAGTAGGCTTTACTCTGCAAAAGCAATTTTACAGAGTGTTTAAAACTTTTATTATTCTCAATCCTCTATACACTCTAGGCAGGTGGTTATACATTTTAAGGCTCTCATAAATCAGCGAGTTTTTTGTCAGTGTACTTTTTGGTATTGGCAACCTCAGCCCTTCATTTTCGAATATGGTAACTACTTTCATGTTCTTCATTTCCATACTTTTTGTGGATTAGAGACACTGTCTCCAAAATAAAAATACAGGTGGCTCAATATTTTCTCACGGATAAAAAACGGTTTACAATGATCTCTC
Source organism: Listronotus oregonensis (assembly GCA_019359885.1). NCBI lineage: Eukaryota > Metazoa > Arthropoda > Insecta > Coleoptera > Curculionidae > Listronotus > Listronotus oregonensis. The sequence goes on from JAHBCN010004589.1 coordinate 76,041, forward strand.
GGTTTTAATTTGCGAGATATCTTAGAATTTTGCTTTTTGAAGAAACAAAATAGCTTATCAGCTGTTAGTACTAAAACCCCAAAAAGCTATACCATATCTAAGGTTAGAATCTACTAGAGCAAATAAAACAGACTTTGCCATACTTTGCCCTAGATTCTCCTGACAACTCTAACAGCGTAACAAGCTGATGCCAGTTTTTTATTTAAGATTTTTATATGATTATAAAATTTCAATTTAGAATCAATGTGTATACCTAGAAATCTTACAACGTCTTTATTTTAAAATACAAGTATCAAATTTTAAATTTTCCCATGCAACATTTGAATGTTAAAATGTTTTTTTGCTGATATTGAACGATAAACAGTTTGCATCACACCACTGCTTTATCAATACCAAGTCAGTTGAAACCCTAGCTGAGACATCACTAGTGCTCCGACCATGCCACAATATTGTGGTTCGTCCCAAATAAAGTAAAATGACCACTGATATCAATAGCGGCTAAATCATTCACATACAGAAGAAAAGAAGTGGTCCCAATACTGACCCTTGGGGTACACCGTGAGGGTTAATAAGCACCTCGGAGTCAGTGTCCTGGCATCTGACAATTTGCTCTCTTCAGACAATAAGATGTTATCCATTTTAGCGCAGGTCCCCCCAAAACCATGGGGCTCTAGTTTTTTCCCACAATATATCCTAGCTTGAAAGTCAAACGCCTTGAAAAGTCCAAAACACTGCAGCAGCAACATCCCCGTTATTCAAAGTAAAAATAAATAAATATAAAAAAGGGAAGAAAAAGTACTATCTAATTACACACAAAAATTACTTACCTCTTCCAACTCTTCTGGTTTCATAGGGTTATTAACAGTAACTCTTTTATAGGACATTTCACTCATTCCCGAAGGAACAGGTAGGGATACATTGTTTGGAGACTGTGAGTCTGTATCAGTGGATTGAGGAGATAGTGCACTAAAAATGGTAAATCAATTTTAAACAGCTCTTAAAAAAATAGTGGTGTCAGAAACATTAAAAAATGTTTTGTAAAAGTTGTCAATACATAAATAAATAAAAAAAATATATATGGGTATATTGCTTTAGGGCTAGTTTATTAGACTGACCTATATGGCAATAGTAACATATCCAACAGAATTTCAAGCAAGTGCTTTGAAATCTGCGGTTTTTCATTTAATCCAAACAAAGTTGCAACTTTTTCTGGTTCAGTTGGAACTTTGACTTTACCAAGTAATGGCACAATTAGAAGTAACAAACCATCTAAGTGAGATATGGGTTTGTTTTCCAATGCATTTAATACAGTGGGTACAAGTTCAGCTTGCTTCTCTATGGGGAGACGAGGAAAGCCAGATTTTATGTAGATTATTGTGAAGTTCTAAAACAGATAATATTTTTACATCAATCTCATGACTAACAGGCAATAAAAATGAAAACATTAGACATGAAAATGGACTACATAAATCATATAAGTTAATTTTAAATTATTGACACTTAACAGCAATATAATTTATGATACTGGGTACCGTATACATGTTGACAAATTTAAGTTAAATATCTTTAGGTATGTACATAAAAAAATAACTCAGAAAAATACAAAAACAGTAATTATTATTTAAAAAATAAAAGTTTGATAGTTTGTATTTTTTTGAAATAACATTTCAAAATATACTTTAATCACTAAACCTAAAAACTTACTGTTACAAAAGAAGTAGCAGCTGGATCCTGATATTGGGTGAGTAATACTTCTACAGGTAATTGAACCAAAGGTCTTGTTTTTATCCTCTTGTTTACATGAATTAATAATTCCATTACCTACAAAAGGGAGAGACTTCTAATTGCCTATCAAAATGTGAATTAATTAATAAAAGTTTTTATAAGTAATGTAGAAGCATGAAACTCTTCAGTTTCAAAAAAGAGTTCCCTATATTGTGTAAATATAAATAATGTGTTGGTTAATGTTCATTTTAAAAAAAATTTTTTTTTCTATTAAAATTTGTTTTTTAATACATATTCTTTAAAAATTTTTCCACACCCCTCAAAGTTTCGAAAAAGCCAGAAGACTTTTACGCTTTTTACAAAAAAAACCCCCTTTTAAACATTATTTACTAACACTGGAGGCAAAAATTTTGCAATAAAAACATTTGAACCATCTGTTTTTTATCTTTTAACCCGTCAAAAATGTTTTTCGCCCCAAAAGCACTAGAAAAAAATTTAACTCTTCTTTCTTCAATTCTTATTTTCAGGAATTTAACTTTTATAATACCCAAGAGCATAGGTATTTAAACATTACCAAAGTGCTCATCTTACAGCCCCTGACAGAACTTTAAATGTTTGGAAAAAATTTTGACAACCTTTCCCTGTTTGTTATTTTTAAAGTGTATAAAGTCAATTCTTAATATTATTTCATTTCGAAAGTACTAGAAAAAGTTTTAAAATTGTTTTCTTTCTTCACCTTTGGGCAAAGCACTCTAAACTTTTCAAAAAAAACACCCAAGACCACCCTTGCCCAAGACGTAGCTTATTCTGACGTTGCTATGATAACTTGCCCCAAGTTTACTGCCAGCCTTAGTACATTATAGGGTTGCCGGTATGGTACAACTGTACCATATAATGTATATTTTCGTCTAGTAAAATACGGTTGTAACTTCGAGCATATATTACTAGAGGCAGCCTTACCTCTTGGGCGTGACAACAGCGGATGAAAAGATAATAAGGACAAGGGTTAAACCTTTCTATCCCGCTGCACGTGCTGATTGGTCGGTTCCAACTAGTCAGCACGCGGTACACAGACCGCATACCTACAAGAAAACCAGATGATAAGGTAGGTTTATTGTCAGGTATACAAGGTTATTTAGTGTTAATGTCTGTCTAAGGTTATTTGACAGTTTGGTATGAGCGCATTGTGCGGCAAAATGCTCAGCATTGAGTGTTTCAACTACCATAACGCCTCGCATAATCGAAATTCGCTATTTCAATTAATGCTCGCAGAATGCGGCATTATGCAGCATTAATGCGCACTGTGTTCTGTAGTTGAAAAACACCCATAACCTTGCTATCCATAATTTTTTAGAATATCCTAAATTTTATACCTAAATTCTTACAAATTTAGTTTTAATTTCCATTTTATTTTATATTTAAATTAACATTAAAAACGGTGGCAGACTTGCAACCCAAAACGTAGATAAGTGCTTTAATTTTTTGGGGATGTTTCCCAACAAGAACATATTAAAACATGAATCCGCCACAAAACTATAGAATAAATTACCAATCAGAAACTAACACACTAGAGAGTATACAATAAATTACTTGTACCCCTTTGCACCCAACCCACTCAATTAAAAACCAAACGATGTGCTGGAGCATCGGTTCTAAATTGTATTGCGTTTGATATTGCACACTGCAAGTATATTTAAAACGAAAGGTTGGGTTTGCTTTTTTTGACACTTCCGGTGAAATTAACGGAACACATGAGGATGATCTGCCAAGAACAGTGTAAGTTCGCCTTCCGTGTTTCCGCTCTAAAACTCCGTATATGGAACGCCTGCTTTAAGCTAAGGGTGGTTAACTTAACAAGAAGTGCTGGATCCCATTTAAGCCCTATACGCCAATTTATATGTCAATTCAATATTTGTGACGTATTTCTGACGTAATCGCTTTGCCTATTGTTTTGTTTACAAGTAGTATCAAATGGTATACAATGGTATACAATACGGATCTAATAGTAGGTGTACATCCAAATTAGTTTTTAAAAGTTGAATATTAAAAAAAAAAAGTAAAATATATCTACCTTCTAGGCAAAACGGTGGCGTCACAAACATAACGTTATTTGCGGACAAATAGTAAAAATCAAGCACTCCTTGTTAAGATTACCACCCTTGGCTTTAAGCAACATTTAAAGGTAGTATATCAGTTCCTGTTTGACCTCCGATCAGTGAAGTGCTCGCGATTAAAAAATCTACATAGTTTTTTTTCCGGGAAGGCGGCTGAAGGTGCTGTATTAACAGCTTTTACCATCGGGGATCAAGGAGAAACTCAAGCCAAACGATGGAGTCCTTCTTCTGCGGCTAAGCGCTGTGTACGAAGATTCCTATACCTGTTCCTTTCTGAGGGCCCCACGCACGAGGAATTTTCCTAATGGCGGAAGATGGTTGCGCGCTCAGTAGGGAGGGAAAGTACTGACAGAAAATGGTTATGCGTGATACCAGAAACTGTCCTTGGTTGGACCGCCATTGTTTGTGCCCTGCATCGATAATGTTTTTTTGCTAAGAATTCAAGTTTTGGAAAAGTTCGGAATTTCTGGGGATTACAGAGCCCGACGATCCAGAAGTTCCACCTACAAAGCTCGGGAAAGCTCATGTTGACAACAACGTGTGTCTGGAACGGGGAGAGCTGGCGATTACCGTGCAGCATAGCCATACCGGGGGTATAAAAGCCCCCATTCAAGCAAGCAAGCAAAGGTTGTAAATCGAGCATACACCTATAGATGCAGCCTTTCCGAGCAGCAAGGCTGCCTCTATTGGTAATTGCAAACTGTTTAAACTATAGTTAGTGAAGTAGGTAAGTTATTGAAATAGTATACAATACAAAATCAAGGTTAGTGGAAGAAATGAACCAAAGCTAGGCTAATTACTGCATTGCCCAATAATATTATAAATACACTGTTCGAAATGCCTATTTGTAGGAAACAGTTATGTTTAACCCTTCGAGCATATACTACTAGAGCCATCCTTACTGCTGTACCGTGGAAATAGCGTACGTTAGAGTGAAAAAAGAACAAATCTACCATCTTACTGTCTCGCTTTGCATGCTGATTGGTCGATGAAAAACTTATTTTTCTTTCTCTTTTACATGCTTGTTTGTAGGGTCAAGCAACAAGGCTGCCTCCAAGTAGGTGTAGGCTCGAAGGTGTAATCCAAATGTACTCGTACATTATCAAATTACTTTAGTACAATATTTTTTTCTGTGGCAACCCTGTAAGTTCCCTAAAGTTGCTAAATTCACAACAAATGTTAATTTTAATAAACGTCATTTTTTGCTTGTTTTGGTCAGGTCCTTTTCTCCAATATTTTGCTGAAAATTAAAGAAAACAAGCATGTCGACTCGTCCGGATGACCACAGACGAAAATGGGACCGTGAAGAATACGAAAAACTTGCAGAAGAACGAAAACGGGCCGAAAAAGAGTTGAAGGATGAGGCAGAAAACAAGAAAAAGGGCCCACCAGTTAAACGAGAGCTTCTAAAAACCAGAGAGTATAAGGTAAATGAAAAAAAATTGACCATGTAAACGATGTACTTAGTTTTAACTAAATTTATTAAAAGGCATAGCTATTTACAAATATTTTGGAAGATATCTATATGTCTTCCATTTACAATTTATGGACAGCTCTACTTGTTGGTTCTGCCAAGTTTAATTACTATTTAGTCAAACCAGTCTCAAGTAGGTACCCTAAATTATTCTAGAATTATACGGATTTGTTTATTAGAATTTAATTTAGGTTGATTTGGACTCAAAACTAGGCAAAAGCATTGTGATAAATAAGAACACACCAACCTCACAGTCTGGAGGATACTACTGCAATGTTTGTGATTGTGTGGTTAAAGATTCTATTAACTTTTTGGACCACATCAATGGAAAAAAGCATCAGAGAAATTTGGGCATGTCTATGAAAATTGAGCGAAGTTCACTGGACTCTGTAAAAAAGAGATTTGAAATGAACAAAAAGAAAATGGAAGAGAAGAAAAAGGATTATGATTTACAAGTAAGTTCAGTATCAGGGGGGTTAGGTTTTTATTCCCCAGATTGTAAACAAATTAACATAAGAGTGACAAGCAAAAATGTTTATGTTAGTCTCAGGTATGTGTGGCTATATAGTATAACCAAAGAGAAGCAAACACTTCTGAGAATACTCTTTAAATACTTTACAACACTCTTAATTTTTGAACTTTTGGGTAAATAAATAAAATCATTTTAATTTGTAATTTTTTTATAGGCACGATTAACCGAGATTGCTGAAGAAGAAGAAAAACTAAAGGAATACAGAAGAGAAAAAAGAAAAGAAAAACGAAAAGCAGAAGAATTACGTGAAGATTCTGAAGTACCAAGTGAGCTAGCAAGTATAATGGGATTTTCTGGGTTTGGTAGTTCTAAAAAGAGTAAATAATCGTAATAAATTTCCAACATTTGTATTGTAAAAAAGTTTAATTGTCTTTATTTTACAGATAAAAAATTGTTGAGGTTAGGTTTGCAGTTATATTTGGCATTCTCTTGGATTTTGATTTTAAAATTATTAATACATATTTCAAATGCAATAAGCTGTCTACAATAAAAAGAAAAAAATTATGATGATGAATTGATACACCAGATATTCAGTGTCATCTATAACTCATAACTCTAACATAATAATTAATTATGTCTTTAGAATTGTCTATACCTTAGGGGCTAATAAACACTTTTTATTAGGCTTTTGGACACATATAATTTTTGTTGTAAAATATATTAAGTAAATACAAAATAAAATAGTACCATTACAAGGAAACTTCTTATGATTTTTTGGAAGAAAGCATTTTCATTGGTGGATAGACCCTGAAAAATATATAAGCAAATAAATAAGTACAAGAAATATATCAAATCCTATATTGGTAATAATGTATATGACATACCTTTACATGATAACACAAAAATACTATTTACAAAAATGGGCCAAAAATATTACAATAGATTTAGGATATGAAAATACTATATCAACTTTAAAATATAATCACTTTAATGTGGTTTGATTAAAGTCCTAAATTAGAAAAGTTCCATTATTGTTATTTTTTTTTTAATTGATGTAGGTTAATTGAGAGATTAGAAAATTATGTTTAAAAATATTTTTACCACAATGTACAAGTTTCCAACACCAATTTGGAATCAATACTTTTAGCCGTTTTCATATTGTGGCTTATTTTTTACAATAAACTAAATTTAAACACCATAGACCTCTTTAATAAATAATATTTTAAAAGATGTTATATAACTGAAAGGCTTAATACCTCCAGTCTTTCTATGGCTCATTACTTATGGGACCTTTGTATTTTAAGCCTCTTATGTGGCATATAATCAAACACTACTTTTGGTAAGAGGTTATGAAAATACTTTTTATTTACCTTATTTAAACTTTCAACATATTTATCAGGCATGGCATCTTCAACTTTCGGATTGGACCCAACGGAACATTTTACAGTCAATGTGCATTCTATCACTTCAACCATTAGTTCTTTAAGAGTCAGAGCAGCCTTAATGCCACAAACTTTGGCTGTCTTAATAAAGTAACAGTCTATAAGTTTCTTGTAAATTCTAAAAAGAATGGTACAGCTAGAGAAATAAGGAATTTTACATTTGATGGAGTCTTTATTCCTAATGCTGTATACATAAAAAAATAATAATAAATGCTGATTCAGGTTAAAATTTATAAGTTATAAGTACATTTTTAAAGAAGCTTGCTATGTCAAGGAAAATGTAAGCACATTAAAAAATATAAACTGAAGGAAATTAAATATCTACTTTAAAAAAAGAAATGTATATTTCCTCCTATTAAATTCTTAAATTACTTCCTAAAAAACAGATTAAAAATAAAATACTTGCAAACTTTTTCCACATCGTCATTTTCATTCCAATCTGGTGGTCCATCACATGTATCATAATCATTGTCCAAATCCGAAATGCATTTATCATAAACGTCATATTCTAGAATGCAAAAGTTAAGCTCTTACTCTAATACTTAAAATATTGATGCTTTTTGCAATAGAATGCACAAAGCACATTTTAATAAATGATGTTATAATAAAGGCTATACCTATGAATTAATAAAAGTATACTTACTTTTATAGAAATCATTATTTTTACAAAGTTTTTCGTCAAAACTTCTTAATCCATTTATCAAATTCATGTAGAGACTCGGCGAAGCCGTACAGTTTTTTAAATACTTGTCAATTTTTTTAAGTGTCATACCCGTACTCCTAAAACATTTAAGTTTTTTAAATATTACAGCTAGACATTGTTTAAAAACTTTTAACCTTAATACTAACTACACTGCTTAAAAAAATTAACAGGACACTTTTTAATAAAGTTTTTTTAATAGGATGAATAATGAAGGAGATATATATTTGATACTGTCTTTTGTAAGTTTTTTCTTAAAAATAAATGATTAATCAAATGACACAATTATTGATTTATTGGGAGAAAATGTATATCTTTTGAAATATGTAAGCTTGATCTGAATGTAATTAACGCCTTAAAAGTTACAAATGGCCTACGAGGTGTTTGTTAATTTTTTAAGCAGTCTTTTTAAAACAAGCAAAATTCTAACTTAGAAATTTTTATTTTTTGTTTGCAACCAAGACCAAATGTGTTTGGGCTGGCTAAATGATACTTGATGAACTTTTTGAAATTGAATTTCTTAATGTGAGTAGATAAGTGAATCACCATCTCAATATTGATTATTTTTTGTTTCCCCCCAAGACCATACACATTTTTATTACTTCCATTTTATCCATTGAGGGGTATTTGTAAACCGGGTCTCAGCAGGTAGCAGATTAAAGAGTATTTTTCATACCAACAAGTATGGTTTTGTCAAGTAGCGAAAAGCGGTGAACTTGCACAAACAAAAAGTGCAATTCGTTTGTACTTAGTTCTGGTTAGTTTAAAGTATAATAACAATAAAATGATCCATTGTTAAATATGTTACACTTTTATTTTGTTACCTGATATAATTTATTAACCTGGACCGAGATTACTATGTAATTTTAGGTAAATAAAAATTTTAAGACCCAGTTCATATGTTAATTTTAAGCAATTTTAAGCCTTCTTTTCTCCGGAAGCAGCTTGCATACCTATTATAGTTTTTAATATTTATACTGCGCAAGTAAAAATGCGCAAGTGCAAATACCTAGGGAATATCAAGGGTGGTAAATTTAAAAGTTTATTACCCTTGGGGGATACGACATATTTCAAGCGACCATTATTTTCAACATCATTGAAATTTCATTTCAGATTATTGTTTATAAGAAGCTAACTATAAATTAAAAATTAAATTCTGCCTTATAAAATTTTTAACGTTAATGATGGCAGGCAAGTTAGATATTTTTAATGACAATTAGGGTATCTAAAAAATAAACAAATGTAGGAAATGCTTGGTGGCAATAATAACGCACCGGACACCATTCGTTTCATATTATATATATCTTTGTTGACCTCATGGGCGGGTCACGGCGGGTAAATGTATATAATTTAGATTTACTCATTATGCCTTGGGACATCATACTTATATACTAGCAAGTCGGACCAAGGTGGACTTTAAAACATCTTGTCAATAAAACTAGCAGGAACTACTTTTAAAATAATGTTCTATTAAAAAATTAACGTAAAAACCAAAACGCTCTTACAATTTTTTTTCAATACGGCTTAAAAGCCTTACTCTACACGCAGATGTTCTTAGTTTCTTCCATGAACAATTTTTGCTTCACTTATAATTTGTTTTACATTTTTTCTTTAGGCTTATGGTGATAAAGCACCAAAATTATACTAAATAAACCCTCTGTAATTTAAAAAAAATAAATTATGACCTTTTTTTGCGTTGTATACCTGGGATCATTTATGGTTTCAATTAGCATCGGTTAGGGATGATATCAGGATTTCCGATTTGACCACTTATGACCTAGCCCCAGATCACTGAGTGAGGGCAGAAAAAAATTAGTGATGTTCGGAAATTTTTTTGACGGGTATAATTAAGGAATTTGCGGATCGGGTTTTTTTAATTTAAGAAGCGCACATTGAATAGGTATAGTTTTTACAAAGTTTTTATTAAAAAATAGTAAATAGTTACATAGTTTAAACCCTAAAGTAAAAAAAATCCCCCTCCACATTGACACTGATTTTTCGAAAACGGGTTATCTGAAAAAAAATCAGAGTTTATTATAATCTGTATGAATGTAGTTATCGTTGCACGTAGCCGATTTTAAAAATTTTGATTTATACTAGTTTTTAAGATTGCTTGGATCTAAGAAATGGGCGAAAAAATTAGAAAATATTCAATTGATCGCCATTTTGTAAAACTACATTCATACAGATTATAATAAACTCTCATTTTTTTCAGATAACCTGTTTTCGAGAAATCAGTGTCATTGTGGAGGGGGAATTTTTTTTTACTATTCGGTATCGTAACTGTTTAAAATTTAAAAAAAAATTGTAAAAACTATAGTTAATGTGCACTTAACAAGTTTAAAAAAAAATCCGATCCCCAAATTCCTTTATTATCCCCGTCAAAAAAATTCCCTCATTTTATTCGGCCGTCACGTTATATGTTAATAAATAAATAATGTTTTTAAAATGTCTTTTTTTAACTCATTTTACTAATATAGTATTAGCAAACACATAGGTGCAACAAGATTTTCTAAATGTATTTATTACAAAATATTTAACATAAGTACAAACTATACAAACTACATCTAAGCTAAAACTTAAAATGCATTTTAAATATTTCTTCTTCTACTTGAGTGTATTTGGTACATACTACACAAGAGGGTGGGATAATAAAGATTCATAGGAAATAAATCATCTTAAATATACCAACTACCTACTGAATAGTCAACTATATATCAATTAATTGTCTCTGTTAATTTTATTTGTGCATGTGTAACAAAACCATTCAAGATTCTGGGTCAAGTTATGTTGGAAGATTATTGCTAGTTTAGTGTTAGATAAACAGATGGAGACAAAACAAATCGCAGTCATTTTTTGTTTTTTTTAATATAAAATAATAAATTACTTTCTTTAAAATTATAAGTAACTAGATCCAGTTATGGTATATGTAAATTCCGAAATACGGACAAAAAATAAATAGTGAATGCGCAAATAAATAAAAAAATACCAAGAAAGGACAAGAGCTCTTAGGAGCAGTACATAGTTAATTTATGGTATGTATTGGCGTATTTTTTCGTTTTCCGAGGTTTTATGGATGTATAAATAGGCTGGATGGTAGATGTTTTACCTGCAGGTTGCTTCAAAATCTGCAATAGCTATCCCAACAATACTTTCTGGGTTAGTTATCTGAGCTTCAGCTAAAAACTCTACGAACCTATCGTCGTTACATGGACCTTTTGGAGGAGAAGCATCTCTAACATGTCTCACTTCCTCTTCTTTAAAGAAAAACGGTTGGTAGACGTCACAAGCTACAATATAAAACTATTAAAAATATGGTAAATTGCAGTGGGTAGGTTTTCTTTATATGAAAATTTTACTTTATACTTACCTATGTAGCTAATACAAGTAAACAGAATAAATAATTGAAGTTTTTGCATTTTCTTTAAAATTTTTGTCATAAATTTGACATGTTTATGTCAAAGTCGAGTAAATTGATTGGATGACAATATTGATTGTAAACAGAAGGTGTTAAAATTGTTACTTTCTTGTTGAATTAATGTTGTCTAAAGGGGGCCACAAACTGCATTTTTGTTGGACGATTTTGTTCGACGAACAAATCTCTTCGAACACTACCTGCCATTGTCGAGTTGCAAACACATTTCAGTTTTGTCCTAGCAGGCCTCAGTCTACAAAATCGAGTTTATTTAAAATGAAGGCAATATATGTGTGTGCAGTGTTGGCGGCATTAGCTATAAAATCAAAAAATAAAAAGAAACGGAGGAAGTGGGTAAAGGACTGGCTTTTGAAGAGAAATCAATTTTCTCATATAAATTTACTAAAAGAACTGAAACTAGAAGTCGGAGATTGGTTTAATTATTTTGTACTCTCTAAAACTAGTAACATTCTTGATCTGCAAACAAAACACGCAGTTAAGAGAAGCCATTTCACCTTATGAGCGCATTACAGCGACTTTAAGGCAACCGGCAGAAGTTACGAAGATTTATAATTTTCAGTTTTCATCTCACCTCAACCTTTGGGTCAGATCATACCAGAAACCTGTTATGCAATTTATTCGGTTCTAATAAAGAGGGAATATTTAAAGGTAAGTACAAAAAGTTGATATTTAGATTGTTTAATATCGTTGTTTGTTTATTATCATTGGCATTGGTACTGGAATCTCTGTCTTCCTCTAAATTGGAAATACTTGGCCGTGTAATTTCCGGGTCACTTAAAAATGACAATTGATCAAAATACCACAAGGTAGGTATATAAACATCTTTACTTCCAGCGCCGCTTCTTTTTGACTGATTAACTTTTTTCGGTTCTCTTCTGTAACCTGCTCTTAATGAATCGATCTTCTTTTTTAACGCTTCTTAAACTGCATCAGCATCGACTTCTCTTAACTTGGCTAGTAGCTAGCTGTTTGTACGCTTTGTCTTTTTTAATATGGTCACTGTATTCGCGAGATTTTTCCATAAAGACGGAAGACTGCGATATATTTCTATAAATTCCAATAGAAACTTTCTGCTAGTCTGGCGCATGTCCGTCATAGTGAAACAAATAACCCCTCCTTGCTGTATTTGCGGAACAGGCGAATAGGCACCAAAAAAAATACACTCTTGCGCTTTCACGACTACGCTACTACAAAAACCATATACTTATTAAACCAAGTTGGTTTATAAGTATATGACAAAAACGGACATTTCTTTAAAATTGACAGCGCCACACACTTCAGACTCAAGGACGGATGGGCGCTAAAATTATTACCGGGCATTTGGAGTTTTGTCTTTGCCCCCCCCCCTCCTAATACACACATATAAATTAAATTTACATTTTTTTTTAACACCAAGTTTTTTTTTATAGATACATACGTAATAAGAAATTTTTAGTAGCAATAATTTTTGTAATAGTTGGGAATTTTGTGCAGCGCTGTCGATTATTTCTTCATCATTGAGATTATGAAGGATTTCTTATTCAACCGCCATGAGCACAAAGCTGAATAAAAGTCCATGACGTAAAGTAGTTTGTATAAGATTTTTTATGTATTTCAGTTTTAAAAAACAGCCTTCACAGGCCACTTGAGTGACGGACTGCGTTGCAAGATATTTATATGCCAAACCAATTATCGTACAGTTCTAAAACTAAAAGGTCAATCACGCATCTGCGACAAAAATTGGTGCATTTTTGAAAACGAATTTCATTGTCTTGTTCTTCATCGACGTCATCATTATCTTTGATTTCCTCTTCGTCATCTTCGCTTTTAGAATTGTCCGTAAATTATTCGTCATTATTGTCTTCAACGTTCTGCGGTAGCGTCTTCGTTTAATTTTATCAACCATTTGCTGAGCTGATCAGAAGCATTCATTGGTATTGTTTCTTCTTTGCCTCCGTCAAAATTTTTAAGATCTAGGTATGCCAAATTTCGATAGTTGGATTAATTAAATCTTGCACTAATACTCGTCACCGCGGTGTCCATGATATGGTTATAAGTATTTATTCTGTATTTATCGAGTACGCTTAGCTCTTCCTTGTCAGAATCGAAACCTTATTCGATCATTTTTTTTTCTTTTCTTTTGGCGTTTGACCGGTAACTCCTCTATAAGTCAAACTAAAAGAAACCTTGAGAAGTGGGTAAAGAACTGACTTTTGAGAGAAATCATTTTCTCATAAATTACTAAGAACTGAAACTGAATGGAGATTGGTTATTATTGTACTCCTAAAATGTAACATTCTTGATGCAAACAACGTAGGAGCCATTTCACCTTAGACCATCAGCGACTTATGCAACGCTTACGAAATTTATAATTTTCAGTTTTCATCTCACCTCAACCTTTGGGTCGATCATAAGAACCTTTATAATTTATCGGTTCTAAAAGGAGAATATTTAAAGGTAAGTACGAAAGTTGAATTTAGATTGTTAAATCGTTGTTTGTTACATTGGCATTGTCTGATCCTGTCTTCTCAAATTGGAAATACTTGTCGTTAATTTCCGGTCCTTAAAAATGACAATTGATCAAATACAAGGTAGGTATAAACATCTTTACTTCCAGCTCCGTTCTTTTTGACTGATTAGCTTTTCCAGTTCTCTGCTTAACCAAGCCCTGAATCGATCTTCTTTAACGCTTCAACGTTATCCGATCGACTCTCTTCTGGCTAGTAGCTAGCTGTTTGTACGTTTGTCTTTAATGGTCACTGTATCGCGATTTTTCCATAAAACGGAAGACTGCATATTTTTAAAATTCATACGAAACTTTCTGCTAATCTGGCCAGTCGTCTATTGAAACAATAGCTCTTGCTGTATTTCGGAACAGCGCGAATAGCACGCAAAAATACCTCTTGCGCTTTCACGTTATTACTAAAAACGGACATTTCTTTAAAATTTGACGCGCTTATATACTTCAAGACTTGACGTTTGTCGAACAATACTGATGAACTAAATCAGGCTGGAATTGTTATTTTCATCGGTTTTGTTCGCCACCCGGAAATACCATACACTTCGGTTTTGCGTCATTTTTGTTCGAACACACGTTTTCGCCGAACAAAATCGTCCAACAAAAACGCAGTTTGTGGGCCCCTTTAAGGGCCCCACAGACTAACGTTCTTTTTAACCTGAGACTGCTCAGTAGGACGATTAAAACTTTTATTTCCCCACACTTAATTTAATTTTCAACCGTCTTAAACGCCGAAAGGACTTAATTTAATTTTAAACCGTCTTATCGCCGAAAGCTGCAGTCATACACCGAAAAATGTAAATGAAGCGTGTTTATTTGTTACAAGAACGACAATTAAAAACGTTCTGCACCACACACTTCGTTTTTAAATAAAGACGGACGAATCGACGATTGAGATATTTAAATGGCCGCAAATTAAAGAAAACTTAGTGGAAGACTTTGGTGTAAAGGCGGCTTTAATTTGGGTTGTTGCTAATGTTACAAATACAGGGTCTTTTCTAATTGAATATCAGTATTTAAAGGGGTAATTTTTGGGTCTATTTTAGAAAAAAAACTTCATATAAATGTATGTCCTCAACTTTGAGATACAGTGTGGTAAGATTTTCACAAATAAATCATTTATTATTAATATCACATTAGATATTTTAATGAAATTTGGCATACGTGTACAATGTATAAAGAGGCATTTTTTAGTGTACCGCATTTTTTAACTTTACACCAGTGGCGTTCGTTCGGAATTTGATCTGCCTATTTTGGCAGACATTGATGGTACCTCACTGATTTCTATTAAAATAAAAAATATTTTTAAAATCTCCAATCATTTCTAAGCAAAGTTAATCGCTTTATTTTTTTTTATCCTATGTACGGTTTTTGCTTAAAAAAATAAATATCGTTTCTCTGTATAATAATAGCAATGTCGGTAAACAATATCACCATGCAGAGAAATATCTAGATTTATTTTTTTTTATGTAAAAACCGTGCGTCGGACTAAAAGAAATAAAGAGATCAAATCTGCTCATATTTTTTATAGTCCAACGTACGGTTTTCACCTAGAAAAATTAATTCTGGATATTTCTCTGCATGGTTATATTGTTTACTGATATTATGATCATGCAAAGAAACGGTTTTTAAGCGAAAAACGTGCATCGGATTGAAGAAAATCAAGTAAAAATTAAAAAAAGGGGGTACACTAAAAAATGCCTCTTGATACATAGTACATGTATGCCAAATTTTATTAAAATATCTTAAGTGGTATTACAGATATTAATAATAAATTATTTATTTTAAAAATTTTACCACCCTGTATCTCAAAAGTTAAGACATTTAGGACATACGTTCATATGAAGTTTTCTTCTTAAAATGGGCCCAAAAATGGCCCCCTTAAATATTGACATTCAATTAGAAATCACTCTGTATATTATTTTCTGTAAATGCTGAGTTTTTGCTGCATAACCTGATTGCTGAATAGCAATTTTTGGAAATCCAGATTTAGCGTTATTTCCACATACAAACAAAATCAGCAATATAAATTAAGGATGAGCTAATTAATGTAAAATATTAAAGAGAGGCTAAATTTTTGTACTTTAAATACTTAGGGATTACTATATCCGATTAGAAAAACTTTATTGAAAAAAAAACAAACTTGATACATTAAAAACATTATATTTTCAACAGTCTTAAATCTAAGTATTTAAACTCATATTTCTAACTTTATAGTCCTCCAGATTTTCCATTTTCTTCAATGTTATCTGCCGTTTGACTTCAAATGCAATGATGCCCAGCGCTGTACCTGTATTTAAGCTATCTAATCCATTACTTAAAGGAACATTTAGCCTTACTCCATTATATTCACTTGCGAGTTTGTAAGATTCTTCACTTATGCCTTCTGTCTCACCACCTAAAAATAAGTCATACAAAAAAAAAATATATATTTAAATCTAATAAAACCAACTAAATAATTATATTAAGTTAATATTAAAAATACCTTCAAACTTAAAGTGCTGTAAATGTATGTTTTAAAATACGAATTTATTATATTTTGGAGAAAGTAAAGCTTTAGTTTTATTACTAATACTTCTAATTATTTACAAGTATGTCAAGGTAATCTTTTTTTAGGTTTTTTACTTTTGAAGAACAGTCTTTATTCAGAATTTGTTTCGACGATATTTAATGATTGTTTTGAATGTCTCTTCTTTAATAAATTCCATATTCTTACCTATAATAAGTACTACATGTTTTGACATTTTAAAATTTACAGAAAAATACGGTATAACTGGTACATTTGCTACCAGATTTCCTAAAGATTCTTCTGTATTGTTTTTAGACATTACTGTATTATTGTCTGCTATAAAAACATTAGCATTTTCTGGTATAAGTGACCGTATATCATCCCAACCCGGTTTCTTCGTAATGTGAAGCTTAAAATGAGCCCCACAGGCGCTGCGTAAAACTTTGGTTTCCCATACATTTACACATCCTAAAAATTACATCACATACTATATTAAAAAATAACATAAATAATAAATTATTTATTTAGCAATAAAAATAGATATATTTTGTAGATACAGTGGTATAGCTGGCACAAAAAGAAATGACTGATTTTTATAGGAATGCAGTAACTCAGCCTGATTTAATGAATATATTTTTTAAAGGATATGAACTTTATTTTTTATCTGTCTTGATACATTATTAACCATACTTTTTAAACTGTCTTCATTTTTTGGCATCTTTAAAAAAAGTTTTGAGTGAATGGGTATTTTTATTTCTACCTTTTGTCAAGATCACTCTTTCACATCCCACTCCACTAGAAGTTCTTAATATAGCTCCAAGATTACTTGGTTCTCGTACATTATCACAGATAATTGTTAAAGGTAAAGCATGTTCTGTTCTGAATGATTCAGTGTCTGGTATTTTAAAAATGCCTAAAATTATAAAAAAAAGAAAGTATATTAATTCCAATTTTGCTTCAGGTAATTTTTTAAAAGGCAATAAACACATAACTTATAGTAAATATAACAAGAACTAACTAAAATAAGAAATTGTTGCTCTACAAGATACAAATTATAATGATTAAGGAAAATGCTTAAAAAAAGGTAGTATTGTTGGAAATGGTGTCGCTAAAGTATTGTACTGCTCACGAAAACTTAAATATACAATACATTCCATATAGAGTTCTAAATGGCTTTGAAAAATAAACTTTTTTCTCTAAAATTAAAGTTCTCAGCTGATTAGCAAATTTGAACAGAAGTGTTGTTCCTTAATCTGATTTGCTGAAATAAAGTTATTTTTCTTAATTTGTTTTAAGTTTTATTCCAAATAATACATATGGTACAAAATAACTTTAAAAAAACAAAAACAATGGTAACATTTTTTGACAAAATTTTATGATTTTTCATTCTGATCCAATCTTACCCATAATTCCTGGATTTGTTACCAAGTCTGACCAAATTTGCAGCTCTCTATAAGGCAACTTGTATAATTTTGCACCTGTTTTTGGTAAAAAAGGCTGTAAATATTCAACCTAAAATATAAAGGAAATTATTATCCTAAAATATAAGGCTTGTATGCAAATTGTGTCACAAACAGAACTTTCTATTATACAAATTAGGTCTTTTTGTTATTTAGAAATAGTTTACAGTATTTTACACTTTTTATACACATAGTCTTAAAATTTACCTTTGATAAGAGTGCTACTTCTGAATAACAAACAGACCTATTATGATCAACTCTCAGCACAGGAAAAGGAAGTGAAAAACCAAAAATTATATCTTGTAATGTATAAATATTATTCTATTATTAAATTGTTTATTTAGTCCTAAGCATGAATTCCAAGATATACTACAATTGCATATAAAAACAAACTTGGTAACAATACCATTTAAAATAAATAACATTAAAAAATGAGTATAAACTTACAAATTATACTTAAAACAATAAACACAAGATAAATGACAAAAATAATATAAGAGAAAAAAAAATTAAGTTACACAATAAAATCTTAAGAACATACACAAGTAGGGATTTAATAAATATAGAAATAAAGTAAAATATTGTAATATGGCTCATAAGGTTTCTTAGTATAACGAAAAAGAAAACTTAAAAAAAATAGTAAAATAGTTTTACATCTTAATCTTAGCCCTCCAGAAAATATACTTTTAATTTTCTTTTAACACTTTAACTACCAGGCTAACTTAAAAAAAAATTGGTTATTTTAAGTAAAATTTATAAAACAAGAATAATGTCTTTTTCATTAAAAATAGTATAGTCCTACTTCAGATCCAATGATACTCTCGTGTGCACGCATTGCAGACATAAGTAAGCAAGGTGCACAGGCCTTAGATTTAGATGCTTTTAAAACCTGTGTTCAATATGTGTACATAACACATGACAAAGAATTAAAATTGCCATGTCCATATATGGTACACATGGCAGTTAATGCATTTAAAAATAAGAATCGAATTTGAGGATATAAAATAATAATAATAATATTAGTAGAACTTGCTCTTTATACCTCGTTTCACGAGGGTTTGTACTTTCGTCATCAATTGCCTTACCTTTTTTAACAAATTAAAAAGGTCAAAAACAGACTGAAACAAATTAATGACGTCAAAAAGGTTGGTCGTTTCTTAAAATCAAAATGGCTGCCGTTCAGCAGCTGATTTTTTAAAGCTACTAATATCTAAAATATGGGTTATGAAATTATGTCATTTTTCAAACTTGTCAAAAAAATTATTTGGTCAAAACTAATGTCAGATTTTATTTTCATTTTCGTATTTTTATTGTGTAAAATGCCTCGACGGTATTCAGAAGGTGTTAAACCTTATTGACTACTTCACACAGGAGAGAGATGCAGAAATTAACCTGTTTCCACTTACTGCAGTTTTAGAGGTAAGTAGATTTGTTTATTCTTGTGGTTTGTTATTGGTATACATATTAAAATGTAACTTATGACTATATTTCTTTGCATGCTGTAGAGAGTAGCTGATGCCCTGGGAGTCGGAATTACCACCATTAAAAAAATAAGTTTGCATGGGATCAGGAACAATGATGATTATAAAGCAGCCAAAACAACTGCAATTTAATGCTCTCGTGGACGCCCTCTTTATAAGATTCATGAGCACATCATTAGAAATAGAATTTACGCAATGTTTGCTGCAGGTATTTAAAATAAACTTAATTTTATTAAATAAATTTAAAAAATGTATACATATTTTTTTTACAGGGGAACATTTTATATTAGTTTCACTCGGAACAAATTTGCAGAATCTTGATGGTGTGGAAATTTCAAAAGCGTCCCTATGTCGAGGATTAAAAGCACTGCAGTTTAAATGGCGATAAGATTCTATATCCAACAGAACATATTTAATAAAACAGCCATATGTCATTGAAAAAAGAGTTCGTTTTTTAAGGTCATACTTGGATTACCGCCATTATGGCTTTAAAACCTTTGTTTTTGGACGAAACGTGGATATACAGGTTTGGAGAAAAGTTGTATTAAAATTATACAAAATGTAAAATATACATATTTTTTGTTATAATAGCAAAGGAGCGTTTAGAAATAGTTGGCAAGATGGCTTAATTAAAACTGTCAAGAAGAAAAGTTCAGAAGGCGTCAGGTATATTATTTTGCATGCTGGATTAGAGACGGGTTTTGTTTTTAATGCAAGCCTTATTTTTAAATCTGGTTCCAAATACGGTGATTACCATGACGCCATGAACGCTGAAAATTTCGAAAAGTGGTTTCAAGAACAACTGCTCCCAAATTTAGAAGAGCCATTCCTCATAGTGATGGATAACGCATCCTACCACTCCAGGTTATTGGAGAAGATTCCAAACTCAAGTTGGTCTAAGCACCTACTTCTAAGATGGTTACAAGATAGAAATATCGACGAAGCCAATCTTGAATCCGCCGATAACGCTGGTCCAATCGAATTTTTGATTTAAGCTTATCTTTACCTTAAGAAAATTAAAAATTTTATTGGTGCAATCGGATCATGATGAATTAAAAATGTTATTAGAAAACAATTCTGAACGTGCTCTAAAGAGCGCTTTAAAACGTACTTGCATCAATATTGCCTAACTTTAATTAAAAATGTGAACAGCATTGAATTTATATGAATTAGCTACGACAACCCTTTTTTCCAAGTCATGACGTCATTGATGACGTAAGTACAAACCCTCGTGAAACGTTCTATACCTCTTTCATCCTACTAAACAGAATATATTCCAATTTACATCCAGCTTCCAATGCCTCCTTAATTAATATTTTACCCTCCAAAAGCATCAATTCATTCGCTTCTTTAACCTGTTTTGATTTTACATCTGCCATAATTTTGCTTATTCGAATATCATTGTTTCCCATTTTGGTGTATTTAATATTGCCATGCTCATCTAGTGTAGCTTCCTCCATCTCCACAGTCTGGGTTTTAGGAGAATTTTGTTTAATTTTTTGTGTTATTGTCAGTGGTTTTATATTTTTTCCTTGGTTGGAGTTGTTTTCACTAAAACTTTTTACATACTTTTTTTGTTTGTTCGTTTCAGAGTACATATTTAAATTTTCTGTAAATTTTTCTCTGTTGTGTTGTTTCCATTTAATTTTAGGATAACTCGGAGTTTCTTGGACATCATTATCAAAATTTTCCTGTTTTATAAAGTCCTTGTCTGGGATAACACTATCACTTTTTGGATCATACTCTTCAGGCCTAATAACTCCCGATGGCCTTCTATGAGACCATCTAGGAAAAAATCTTACTTGTTGGCGATTTATTACAACTATTTTTCTAAATAAATGCTT
>JAHBCN010004590.1:0-82141 GCA_019359885.1 Listronotus oregonensis
TTTTTTCTCTTAAAAGTGGCCTCATTTGACATAAGACCTTTTGCAATTACAGTGACGAAATTATTTTTTTTGGCATAACCATTATCCTAGCATAATTTTGCAAGAAATAAAAAATCTTCCAAATACATTGTTTTACTAGAAATAATTATCTGATTTGTCAGGGAGTCAATAAAATAAAAAATCAGAAGATATAACTACATATGACGTCACGTTTATAATACTTTAGGTTAAGTACAGTCGATAACTATTCCAACAGCAAACGTCATTTTTAAATCCAAGACTCATCACCAAAAATTATTAAAATCGATTTGCACGTTTTTAAAAAATTTACAAAAACAATATTTTTTAAAATTTTTGACGCCCTCTGCAGGCTAATTAAAGTAATTTTGGATATAGGTAAGTTCGCTTTAATAGATTTATTTTGACGCCCAGAGTCTGTCATAAATTGTTGGCCACGTTTTTTCCGGACACCCTGTATGTGTGTTCAAGTAATAAATTTAAGGTGGAAATTTAATATTTTGTTTTTAATATCTACAGAGAAACAGGACAAAGCACCGAATTCCTATAGCTGCAGCAGCTGGAGGAGGTGGATTGGGCCTAAGCCGCTCCTTTGAAAAGGACACTTATCACGGACAAGGCATAAAAAATAATATTTTGCCTGTGTCGGGCAGTATGTCTGGAATAAAGTAAGTTCTACGCTCTGCTGCGTAATAAAATTAATTGCTAAGTTTAAAATATGAAATGGTTTACCAAGATACACGGATTAATTCATGAGGGCTTTGGATCTACCTCTTATTAAAATACTCCAGTCGTTAGAGGCAAAAATGTAGGATGTAGTGTTTGGTTCCCGGAAATCGAATGTGGACTTTACAAGTGCGATACAAGAAACAGCATGATGAATCCCTGAGTTGTGACCAGGCTCGTAGCTAGAGAGGGGGCAGAGGGCGCCAATACGTTTCGTACTGCTTGTATTCTATGGATTTTTGAGATTTTGAGTTGGAATTCTGTACTTTTTATTATTGAGCTGATCTCGATTTTCGAGTTCATACGACCTAAGAAGTTGATGGTCAATTGTTATTAACAATTTTATGTTGCAAAATGGTTCGTTTGGGGCTCAAACCTAGCCCGATATTAATAAGCAAAACGTAACTTGTAATTGTAATTGTACCAGCAAATTGGTGGTAAACACTGTAAGAACTAACTTTTACACTAATTAGCCTGTAAACACCCCCAGCAAGCCGACTGTGCCAAAATGACACGTTGTTTTCTCTGCCCTGTGTATATTGAAATTGTTCCTATTTCTTCTATTTTTCTGTCCACTATTGGCAGATATGTAAATGAACACTTTCACAAAAAATTATTTAACACTGGTAAGAGCAAATCAGCTTGTAAACACACCTAAAATGCCGCGTGTGCAAAGACAACGCCTGCATGCTCTGCGCACAATCCAACATGTCCGCCTGCGTCTACAGGAGATACGAACTTTTTCCCTAGGATTTACCGACATTACAAGTTAAAATAGCCGTTCCCGGGAAATTCAAATACATGTATTTTGAAGCTGGGGCCTTGCACTTTCAAAAAAGTATAAGGGAAAACTTTTAAGACCGCTCTGGCCGATATCCCGTGTCATACCATGAACTATTTTAATTTCTAAAGTATATTGAAGAATGTAGACATATTTTAGTAACGATTAAACCCTCCCCTTTAAAATGATACTCTTAACATGTTGCTTATAATGCGTACAATGATCGAACTCTGATGAGACGGACGATGAGACGATCAAAAAAGTTCACAAGTTGCAAAGCTCATAACACAAAGAAAAAATAAATCTTGTCCAGCTAAATGGTCGAAATAATAAACACATGACTCAAAAAATATATCTTACTCTTAAGTTGCTATAATTTTCAATGTTCAAGCATATAAGATTGAAAAAAGGTTAATTGACCATGTCTTACCGTTGCAATAACATACTTTATTTATGTGAACGAATTTGTTAGTATAACTGTGTAAGAAATGAAGGTTTAGACTTGTTCTTTCGTTTAATATATTACTCTTTCTGAGATTCTTCCACGTTATAGCAGAAATTCAATTTTAGTACGGAAACTGTCGGAACATTTTTAAATAATCAATTTCGCGCGCTTTCGCTAGTCTTTAGAGGTAAAACTTTCTCAAACTTAAAACAAAAATATCTAAGATGTGTCAATAGTCATTTTTAGTGTTCTTTCAAATGGCAGCGTTATTTTTAAGAAAAAACTATCCCTTTATAAATAAAAAAGAGTTCAGGGGGTAGATTCACCCTTTTCCCGACACTTATCAGCAAGGATTTGTTGATTTTTCGATTTTTCACTTCAAAATCTATTAGTATGCCAAATTTTATTAACTTTGGTGGTGGTTAGAGGAAAAAACCTCTTACGACTGGACTAAAAGCGTGAAAGTAAAATATTTTATTGTATATCGAAGTAGGACAGAAAAAACTCAATGTTGCCGATTCAAACAAGGGGTGTGTTTTTTGCCATGCGGCCACCTTCCATCAATGGGCAGTCCAAAACAATTTAATTTAAGGTTGCCTTTTTAAACTATTTAAATTGAATTTAAATTAAAAAATGTTACTTTAAGGCGATATGTTGTGCGCTAATTCTTTTCCACTTAGATATTCTTAGTTTATGTCTCCTTTCTTTATACATAAATCTATCCCAAGA
Organism: Listronotus oregonensis; assembly: GCA_019359885.1. Lineage (NCBI taxonomy): Eukaryota > Metazoa > Arthropoda > Insecta > Coleoptera > Curculionidae > Listronotus > Listronotus oregonensis. Next base: position 2,700 of record JAHBCN010004590.1, read on the forward strand.
TCGAGCTTAGCTAATCTGTATATGTATGTAGTTTATTATTTTTTAACATTTAAAATGAACACTTTTATTTACTGATTACAGATCTGCTGGTGCGGGTGGCGGTTGGGCAACGTATCCAGGATTAGTGGCACATCCACCCATGATGGGCGGTTCTGTTTTGATGGGAAGTATAGGTGGAAAAGCATGCTATAACTCTACAGATGGAAAAGGGGATGGTGGTTTTGGAGGCGGTGGTGGAGGATGTAAAAACGGAGGGGGTATGTTGATAAAATCTTTAAAGATCCTTCTTTTATCTTTTTATCATAAACTTTAATCCAAGTTAAGGTATGTTTCCTTTCATGCGGCCGCCGCATGCGACTAACGCACTACGTTAGCCGCAAAGCACTCCTACTCATGTTTTTAACTGTGCCTGGTTTGTTCCAAGCGGCCCTCGTATGCGTCCGCTGTCAACGACTGCGATTGATGCGACTGGACTGCTGAAGAAGCAGTGTAGCCGCAGTCGTGCCTGAGACTGATATTTTGTTTGTGTTGTTTTGTGTGGAATGTCCGGTGTTTTTTTTAATTGTTAAAAATTGAAACTTTATTTTTTAAATGAGGTCCTGAATTTTTTATTACGTATTTTAAGAGCTTTTAAGATCCCAAATCTAATGATGTTTCGACTTATTTAAAAAAAATCAGTTTAATGTTTTCCCAAGATCCTGCCAAAAATATATTGTCTGACTCTCTCTAACATATGGTTTCTTATGAAAATTGCCATTAATATAAATTTTTTAATAGCTTCTAAAATACATAATAAAAAAATCCATAGCCGTATTTAAAAAAAAACAGTTGATGATGGCAGCTCAAAAACGAAACGTCGGTGTATAAATCTAATAACACTATCTTGTAGAACAGAAAAAGTAGCAATGGAAATGTAAAAGTAATTTTGTTACATCCATTCAAATAAAGTCATAAAAAATAAAAACGAAATCGTGAATAATCGCAACTTTGCCTTAATTTAACCGACCTCGTATCTCTTCAAGTTTCCGAGTACCTTAATACAATGGCTAATTTTTCCTTTGGGGTTATTGGATATTCAACTCTGTTGTCTGGCTCGGACTTTATATCGTCTTTTATTAAGTCAAGAATAAAACTAAACTCTGCTTTTTTCAGTCTAAAATATTTTCTAAATTTTACTTTATCCTATTGCAGATGTCGATTTATTAATGTAGTATAACAACCATTTATTAATGTAGTATAACAACCATCGCGTTTTTGCTGAAATAGCTGAAATATTGGATTTATAGGGGCATTGCTATGTTTCAGGTTGGCTAATTGTAATAGTATTTCGTCATCCTCTCTTTTTTTTCTAATAATAAATATATTGCTAGATCATCCATCACGACTCTTACCACAGATTATTCCCTTTACACTAATAATATTGCTATCGTGAGTTTGAGCCGCGGTCCTAAGAAACCACCAGATTAAACGGCGGCCGCATGCGTTAGTCGCATTGCGTTAGTCGCATACGACGGCCGCGTGGAAGGAACCACACCTTTAGTTAGGGTTAGGATTGATTAAATAAATAAATGTCTTGCGACATATTTACAGTACCCACAAATTTTACCATTCAATATATTAAAGGATTTTGACTAAATAATTTTTCTTTTACCTAAGGTGGTGGCGGTTATGCAGGTGGCAATGCAAACACGACAAATGGAGACGGTGGTACCTCATTTGTAGACATATATAGAACGGACGCCAGGTTTGCTAAAGCTTATATAGGACACAATGCCGGACCTGGATATATTATAATCATACCAGCGTTAGATGGTTGCGATTGCGACTACCAGTGCATTTCTTTGGACGATAAAAGCTCTGAAACTGCTTGTATATGCCCTAAAACATGGAGGTTGGCGGATAACAAGAAATCTTGCATCCGTAAGTAAAATATCATAAATATATCCAACATTTGGGGGGCCACCATCGAAAAGTCTGATATCGTTTACAAATATATGTGGCCTTAACTCTAACGTGAACTCTGTTCACCATTATCTTCAATCCTCCAAACCCCAGATACTATTTCTTACCGAAACCCAAATAAGTCCCAAAACAGCAACCAACCACCTCCTTTTCCCAGGTTATGAACTCATTTCATCTTTTCGACCCCATGGCGGCGTTTGTGCTTACGTTCGCAACGACCTGGCTTGTGTTAGGGTTTCTAACCTCGAATCGGGTAGGCCTGATATTCTTTGCCTTAAATTTACTTTCAGATCTTCTACTAGATTCATCTGCTGTATATACCGGTCCCCGTCTGACAATTCCTACAACGAGTTCTTTGATTTCCTTTCAATAAAGATCGACAATATTATTTCCCAGTTTCCATTGGCCGAAGTAATCGTCCTCGGGGATTTTAATGTTCATAATAAGGATTGGCTAGGCTCCACAAAAACTGATACACAAGGCAGAGCAGCAGAAAATTTCGCAATCAGCAACTCGCTTACCAATCTAATTATGGAACCTACCTACTTTCCTAGGGTTCCCACCCATATTTCTAACCCCCTAGATCTCTTTCTTACTTCCACCCCCGAACTCTATCAAGCATCAGTAACTGCTCCCCTTGGTCGCTCTGACCACGGTTTGGTCACCGTATCATACTCCACTCATTTTGAGGCAACTGAAAGCATGCCGCCACGAACCATCTGGCACTACAATTCGGCCGACTGGGATGGTCTAAGAGATTTCTTTGCCAGCTACCCTTGGAATTCTACCTGCTTTTGTACTCACGATCCTTCAGAAATATGTAAACAAATTACCGAAACAATTCAACTAGGCATTGAGACCTATATTCCTCACACTAAAAAGAACCCCATAACTTCAAATCACAAACCGTGGATTTGTAAATCCTGTGACAAAGCCAGACTTTTAAAACTTCAAGCCCACAAAAAGTTTCTTCAAAACCCCAGTCCCGAAAATCGACAGGCTAGCATCGAAGCAAGAAATCAGTATAATCAGACCATCTCAGATGCAAAAGACCGTTTTAACAATCGAATAAAAGATAAAGTTCTCTCTTGCTCAAATGGCAGTAAAGCTTTTTGGTCCTTTGCCAAAAATATTAGTCAGAACTTTTGCACAAATTCTTTTCCACCCCTAATCTCTGAAGATGGAATTGTCTCTACCTCCAAAGGAAAAGCGAACTATTTGCCAAACAATTTGCTGCCAATTCTACGCTTGATCCTCCTATTAATCTTCCTCTTCCAACAGTTGTCCCTGTTTCTCATAAAATGTCCGATATAATTTTTAAAGTCAAACAGATCAAGCGTATTCTTTCTTCTCTTAATACTAAAAAATCATCTGGGCTGGATGGCATACCAGCAATCGTCTTAAAAAATGTGCTCCCGAGCTTGCACCCATCTTAACTCGCCTCTTTCGAATCTCTTACGACACGGGCATTTTCCCGGAGAGTTGGAAAGCTGCACGTGTGCAACCTGTCCCCAAAAAAGGATCCAAAAGTCTCCCTTCTAACTATAGACCTATATCTCTTCTTTCAGTTGTTTGCAAGTAATGGAAAAATTCATTAATTCCCAAATCTTAAAATATCTGGAAAAACATAAGATCTTACATGATAGACAATATGGATTCCGTCACAGTAGATCCACAGCTGATCTTCTTTCCTTTGTCTCACACAACTGGAACAAGTCCCTTGAGTTTCTTGGTGAATCCCAGGTCGTTGCTCTTGACATATCCAAAGCTTTCGATCAGGTCTGGCATGATGGGCTTCTTAACAAACTTCCTTCTTACGGTCTTCCACCTAAGCTTTGCTCTTGGCTTTCCAGTTTCCTTTCTAATCGACGTATATCAGTTAGTGTAGATGGTCATTCCTCCAGCTTCTACCAAATAAATGCTGGGGTGCCCCAGGGCTCAGTGCTGGCACCCACGCTGTTTCTTCTACACATTAACGATCTTCTCTCTTCCACAATCAATCCCATTCATAGTTTTGCTGACGATAGTACCCTCCACTCTAGTATTCAATTTCTTAAGCCACCGTGTAATTCTGATTTTGAAAACAAGCGCAGGTCAATGCAGATATCTCTTTCACAAGACCTCAAACTTATCTTAGATTGGGGCGCCAAAAATCGTGTTCAGTTTAATGCCTCAAAAACACAGTCATGTTCGCTGTCGCGAAAAAAGTCTGCGAATGCTCATCCCTTACATATGAGCGGCCAAGTTCTGCAGAACAAAGAGTCGTTTAATCTAGTCGGCGTTACTTTTGAGAATAACCTCAACTGGCACAAACACATTTCATCCATAGCTTCGGCAGCTTCAAAAAGATTGGATTCCTCTTTCGAGCCAGAAATTGGAAGAAGAGATATACTCTTCTTCCAATCTGTACACTCTGTATGTATCCCAAATCAGACCCTCTTTGGAATATTGTTCTCATGTCTGGGGAATGGCGTCCCCTACAACACTTAGCCTTCTGGACTCCATTCAAAAAAGAGCTGTTCGTCTTATTAACGATCCAACGCTCACAGAAAGGCTTCCTCTTCTTGCCCATCGTCGAGCTGTAGGGGATCTGTCGCTCTTCTATAGGTATTTTCACGGCTTCTGCTCAGAGGAATTGGCCAGTATTATTCCTTCTCTGGCAGCTCCCAACAGAGCAACACGTAGTGCAACTTTTATGCATCCTTTTACAGTTCAGTTAGAGAGGCCCCGAACTTCCCGCTTTCTTCGTTCCTTTATTCCTAGAGTGTCAAGACTATGGAACCTGCTGCCCGCAGAAGTTTTTCCTTCTCCTCCCAATCTCCAAAAATTTAAGTCCCGTGTGAACAAACTCCCTCTCACCACACTGAAGACACCCACGGTACGTTAGTACTTAGGCATCAGCCTTCGTGGACTGTCCCAAGATAAAAAAAAAATTAAATAGCATTAAAAAAAGGAATACATTTGGCAGTAATAGGCGTTTTAAGGGTATGCTCAGCGCAAGCGCGTCCGCCATGTTAAAAAGGCAGCAACATGAAAGTTTTGGGCACTTTTTATAAATATGACTGGGCAACAAGCATTAATACATCTAATATCAGTGCAATTAAATGAAAAATTATTTGATGGTTATTCAATAGTGAAGCCCATAATTGTGTTCAGTTGCTGAAAGGTTAGGATAATAATAATAATTATGATGTCAAGTAAAACTGTATTCTACTTGTCGTGGTAATAAGTAAAAGTAATTACAAAAAAGAAAAAAGTATTCTTGTTTCTATGTTTTTTAATCACTATAAAGTGCGTAATAGGCCTTTTTATCATGTGACAAGCGCAAGCGCAGTCGCCATGTTGAAATGGCGGCAATTCAAAAGTTTCGTACTGTTTTGATCGACAGTGGCTGGGAATGCAGTATTATCTCCCCAATTAAATCATTTACTGGAAAAAATCGTTGATGGTGCTTCACTGATTTAAAATTCAGTTGAAGCCCATAATTGTAGGCAATTAAAAAGGTAGCTTAAATGTCATGGACGTCTTTAAGAAGGAAAAAGAAGTGAGCTGCTTGAGAGGTTAGGCATCATTAGTTCTTTACTATACAAAAAGTATCTATAATTTTATTCTAATTAGGCCTACCACATATAAACAATTGTTATATTGATTAAATTGTATTGTATTTAAATGATTTATAGCGTGTATCACTCTTACATACTCCATAACAACACCGCTTCTTCGTTCCTTTTCGTACTGATATCATTATAATAATCGATTTAAAAAACCTATTTGCTAATTAAGGCACTTTTTTCTTTATTTTCGTATTTCTTTTCTTCAATAACTATACTTTTTTTAGTATTTTTTTATTTTAATTATGTGTTTACAGGCAATATTACATGCTTGTTTACAAAAAACAGTACGAAAAAAATGGCGGATAATGACGCATGCGCACAAAAAAAATTGTGATGAAAAGGCCTATTGTGTGAAATATTTTTTAGCCAGCGAGGTTCTAGTGACTGCAATATTGATGGCTTTGATACTAAGTCATTTTCCCAGCTCTTCCCCTTTCAAACAGAGCTTTCCGGAGCTTTAAAGGTGGAAAATCTGGATATCTGGCTCTGTAGCCCTCAGAAATTCCGATTTTTCCAAAAATTAAAGCCTATGAAAGGCACAATCAATGGCGGTTCAACCAAGAAGTTCTACTGATATTACGTATAACGGCTTTCGGTCAGTACTGTCACTTCCTGCTACGCGCGCAATCCTCGTCCGTCAATGGGAAAATCCTTTGTGAGCCCACAAACAGCAAGGGAGAGGTATAGAATTCTCCGTTCACAGCGCTTAGCCCCAGAAGAAGGACTCCATCAATTGGCATAAGTCTCTCCTTGATCCCCGAGGATAAAAACAGTTGATATGGCTCCTCCAGCCGCCCTCCCGGAAAAAAATACTTTGTAGTTTTTTTTATCGCGTGGCTTCACTGGTCAGAGGTCAAACAGAAACTGTAGTGACTTTTACCTACGACAAAATTTATTATTTGAGGTTTTGGCGCGGGCTATTATATTTATACTTAATTAAATATATTACCTTATCACTAGTTTTCTTTTTTACACAACTGATCAGGGTCTGGATATTCGGTGATTGGACAATATTTTCCTTCAAACACCTTTCCCAATAGATAACATTATATATTTTAATTAAAATATTTGTATTATTAATTTATTATGCATGCACAATAATTTGAATTGAACTGTTTATAAAAAAATAATTTTTATTGTTTATTTTTTATAAACATATGCACAGCTCATACATTTACGTACACTGAAAAACATGGCGCAAGTTTGGGCATGCGCATTTTTTTTAAGTATTATAAGGGCTTTAGAAATTTACGTATTTTTTAGCAATTCAAATTCATATGGACTCACAATATCCTCCTTGGTTTGTCGTTGGACTTATAATCACAGTATTTTGCTTAACTGTGGCATTTGGAATGGTGTGCTTTGTACTCTGTAAGTAATATAAGTAAATATTTAATATATTGTTATTAATGTATCCTAACCAGTTGATAATTTGTTATTATTTCTTAGCGCACCAATAAAAACTTAGCTTAATTTTTACTTGGATTTTTAAAATCAAGTAGTTTTTTCAGACAATCGATACCAACAACAAGTATCTGGACTTTTAAGAAGAAAAGGCTGTCCAGTCTCCGATATGCAACTGAGTCGACTACGCCAAGCATCTGGGAGTGTTACAACACAGTACAATCCAAATTATGAATTCGGAGGTATTGTAACTACTATTGCTGACCTGCAGCACATACCCAGGGAGCAGCTGAGATTAGTCAAGTAAGAAACATTGTTCTCTTGGACTCTTCCGCAATACCATAGTTTAAAGAATATACAATATGAGTTGCGTCACTCGTGGCGGGTCTCAAAACGTACCCGTCTTATTGTTAAATATGTCTGGTAATAATATTTGTTCGGTGAATAATTGTAAAAGTAGAATAAAAGGCGATTTATCGTTTTTTCGATGTCCAAATGACCATATTAATATAAATCCTATAGATTAGATTATTTTATTGGAATTTGTATTGAAAATATATTAAACTTTAAAATGTCAAGCTTGCACCATCTTTAGAGTATTATTCTCATATCTGTGGAATGGCGTCTCCCACAACTCTTGTCATTCTTAATTTCATTTAGGGACGGGCTATTCATCCTATTAATGATTCCACGCTTAGAGGAAAGCCTTCTTCTTTCGCCCACCAGCGAGCTGTAGGGGATCTGTCCCTTTTTATAGATATTTATACGACTTTGGCCTTAAGAAGTTGGCCAGTATAATTCCACCCCTGACGGCTCCCAATAGAGCGACACGTAGTGTCATTTTTATGCATTCTTTTACAGTCTAGCTTAAGAAGCCCTGAACTTCCCACTTTGTTAGTTTCTTAATCCCTAGAGTGTCCAGATTGTGGAACCTACTACCACCAGAAGTTTTGCCTTCTCCTCCAAATTCCCAAGTATTTAGGTCTAAGGGACCCACGGTACGTTAGTATTTAGGCCTTCGCCCTTCGTGGACTATCTCAAGATAAAAAACAGCTGCAATATTCCATTTTGCACTCCAAATACACAAATAACAATTGTTGTGCATATCTACACATTTTGCTAGTGACCCATTAATTATCTGTGAAAGTCTGGTAGACCTTTTTAGATGTTTACAATAAATTTCTATTTTGCCTTGCATTATACAATAGATAGATAGATAAATATTTATTTGTTCATTTGTAATGATAAAATAACCCTAGAACTAACTATAAACCCATTTTTTTACCTGTAAACTACACATCCGGGTAAACATTTACCCCACAGGAGTTTTGCTTTTAAAATCGTTCTGAAAGCGGTAATCTGACTTATGAGTACTCATTTTTTTTTTGGTTTTTTACGCCCAAGAGAATGGTGAAAAGCAAATTCAATTTTATTAAGATTTAGTTGGTTAAAAATTGATTTGAATAGCTATAAGTACTTAAAAACAGTCAAACCGTCATTTAATTAACAAAAATTTATAACTGTTTATCTAAACAACCGAGTTTTAGGTTTTCAAAGAGGACACACACAGAGTATATTTATAGGACTTTAAAAATTTAAACAAATGAGAATCGGATCAATGGAAAAAATTAAATAAATATTCATAAAATATTGGTTTTTAAGAACCTATTTTTGTTTCTCTCATGGAAAATATAAAAAAAGATAGATTTAACAAATATAAAAAATATTCCAAAGAATAGTTACGATTTTACTTCTTATTATTTACTTATCAAAATTTACGCGGTGTAGATATCTTCCCCGATTTGGAGTTCTAGGAATAATTATTAATAGGTAATAGAGTCAAAAAATTTAATATTTATTTACAGTTATTTTGGTGACCATAAACAACTACTTTTAAAAAAATATTTTATTTTTCTGGAATTATTTTATTTAAAAAAATATTTGTCTTTTCTCTAGAATAAAAAAGATATATATTTATTTTAAATTCTAAATAAATCTTAATTTTAATGGGTCACTAGCAAAATGTGTAGATATGCACAACAATAATTGTTATTTGTGTATTGGGAGTGCAAAATGGAATATTGCAGCTGTTTTTTATCTTGAGATAGTCCACGAAGGGCGAAGGCCTAAATACTAACGTACCGTGGGTGTCTTGGACCTAAATACTTGGGGATTTGGAGGAGAAGGCAAAACTTCTGGTGGTAGTAGGTTCCACAGTCTGGACACTCTAGGGATGAAGAAACTTACAAAGTGGGAAGTTCAGGGCCTCTTAATCTAGATTTATTTAGAATTTTAAATAAATATATATATATATATATATATATATATATATATATATATATATATATATATATATATATATATATATATATATATATATATATATATATATATATATATATATATATATATATATATATATATATATATATATATATATATATATATATATATATATATATATATATATATATATATATATATATATATATATATATATATATATATATATATATATATCTTTTTTCATTCTGGAAAAAAGCCAAATATTTTTTTTAATAAACAAATATTATTAACATTATGCTTATATTATCGTACTAATTATTTAAATAATCAAAAATCTACTTTATGTTCACCGACAATCACAGGTCCACAAAAAAGTGGTGTGTGTTGGATGTCGGACTAAGATTTTCTTGCGTATTTTTTTCCGCTGAACACGAATCTGAAGTTAAAAGTGGGGGTCAAACAGCAAAAGATCGAAAAAACCCAAAACACCGACACGAAACATTTTTTCATTATAAATCATTTATTTTATTTATTTGAATCCCTAATCACTTAAAATTTGCAGAAAAAAATCCAAAAGTTAAAAAATTTGATTTTCAAATTTTTTCCAGCGGTATACCTTAAAAAAATTCTGAAAATTCGGCTTTATGATTACAGCTCGAAAAATATTGCATTTAGTAAAAAGATTATATAACTTTAATTCAAGGTCTTGTAAAAATATATACTTAATGTCCTATAAAGTTTCGTGTCTCTATATACACAATAATTTCAATAAACTCATTTATTAAACAGTAAATTTAATTTTAGGGCTTTGGGTCAAGGTGCCTTTGGCGAAGTCTATCAAGGGTTTTACCGCCAAAGACCTTGCGATACGGTAGAAATGCCTGTGGCAGTGAAAACTCTACAGGAAATGACGGTCAAGCAGGCAGAAGACGACTTTCTGACAGAAGCTCTTATAATGTCCAAGTTTAATCACCCAAATATAGTTCATTTTATTGGGGTGTGTTTCGATAAACATCCCAAGTTTATTGTTCTGGAACTGTTAACCGGAGGTGATTTGAAGAACTTTCTGAGGGAATCACGTCCTAAACCAGTAAGTACGAATATTCTAGACGAGAAGTGTGGTTTTTGCGAAAAATAGTTAAAAGGCTTCGAAAAATATGAGCAATAGCTCATTCGACGCGGAATGCAATTATTAATAACAAAAAACAAAAAAATTCCATTTCGATTTTTGATGATAACTTAAAAACCATAAGGTATAGAGGAAATAGCAAAAAAGATCCTTAAAGGGGAGAAAATTTCCGATAAAAAAGTCTCAACTACCGGAGTATCTACATTATTTATAATTTTAATTTAACGCGGAAAATGGGCTTCCACGCGTCACCGAGTACGTCACACTATTGCTATTTATGTATTTTGATTTTTTTTTCTAAATCAGGCTTGAGAATTGGCTTAGGAAAATAATTATAAAAGTAAAGGGTACTATCGCCAGTAAAACTATAAATGGGAAAGTGCCGCTCAGAGCGAGAACTTTTACTATCTTGCGAGAGCGGCAATTTCACTTATCCCTCGAATTACACACAGGATTTTTTCTACAACAGCAGATTTTATTAAATTTGGTAAAAATTAATGATTATTGATAACTTCAAATTTAACAGTTTAGATTTTAGAACGTGCAAGCATAATTTTGCGCTACACATGTGTGGTATTGTTATGGTTTTTATGGTAACTCAGCGAGCGTTTTGATTTCTTTGCCGGTCGGCGAGCGACAAAGTAAGAAAACTCTCACTTCTCGGAAAAGTGTAACATGGTACTTTTCGCATTTTAAAAAACTATGGTGTATTCAGAACACTTCAAAAATTTATTCTCGTTGAAAATTTAACTTAAAGTTAATTTTTCAACAAGTAAGACAATTTCAATAACACTAAAATCTTGGACTTCCATTGTCTTTATTTGTTAATTGATACACAACGTTTCGGTTAGTGATGTATCTCCAACCGTTTTTAAGTGATAACTAAAACTATTTTTAAAAGCTACGACCTTATATACTATCCGTTGTTCACCGAAGCTTGACCGACTTGTCACGGTTTAGCAACGGCAGCCAGATATTCGGAATGTCTACACTAGGTTTGCTAAATATATTTTGATTGTTTGCCATTATTACAGCTTCTTTAAATTTTCTTTTCTTCCAGTGGGTTTCTTTATGAATGATTTTTGCTTCCGACCATTGTATACGGTGTTGTTTTGACCATGCGTGTTCGGCAATTCCTGATTTCGACGTTTCACCTCGTTCCGTATGTTTTTTGTGTTCTTTAACTCTAACTTCTAGTGGCCTTTTTGTTTCCCCGATGTATTCTTCACCACATTCACAAGAAATTTGGTAGAAACAGTCATTTTTTGAAACATTATTGTCCGGTCTTGTTTAAGTAAGAATACTTCTCAGAGTAGTTTGGGATTTAAATGCTGTTTTAATGTTATACCTATTCGTTATTCTGCGACTCTTTTCTGAAGTTCCTTTAATATACGGAATAGTCATAAATGTTTGGTCCAGTGTAGTCTTGTTCAAATTAGAGTTCTTTGTCTTCTCTTGATATTTATCGATTGTTTCTTTAACCAATCTCTCACTGTAGCCGTTTTGCTTAAGATCCCAAGTTATATTACTTATTTCGGCTTGCAGAGATTCCTTACTGTTGCATAGGGTCACCGCGCGGTTATATAGACTACGTATGACTCCTCGCTTTGTTTCGTTAGAGTGATTGGAATTCTGGTTTAAATATTGTCCAGTGTCATTACCTGTCCATACAATAAAAGTATCGTCAACATATCGTTGCCAAACTTTTGGTTTGATTAGTGCAGTATTAATTGCGTGTTCCTCAAACCATTCCATATATATGTTTGCTACCACTGGAGAGAGCGATGAACCCATGGGAAGCCCAACGTCCTGCGCATAGAACTTATCTTTCAATTGAAAGTAAGAACTAAGGAGGCACAGCTCCAACAATTCCATCACTCCATCCAGCGGCAGAGTGGTGCATTCTATTAAGGTATCATCTTCGTTGAACTGAAATGTATTTAGCAAACCTAGTGTAGACATTCCGAATATCTGGCTGCCGTTGCTGAACCGTGACAAGTCGGTCAAGCTTCGGTGAACAACGGATTGTATATAAGGTCGTAGCTTTTAATAGTTTTAATTATCACTTGAAAACGGTTGGAGATACATCACTAACCGAAACGTTATGTATCAATTAACAAATAAAGACAATTGAAGTCCAAGATTTTAGTGTTATTGAAACCATAACATTGTCTAACACTTTTAAAGAAACCAAGTAAGACAGTTGTTAATTAACAAAATTATTTCGAACTCGGTTGTACAGGGTTTCCCATAATAGACTACCTATTTTGATATTGAAATAAATTCTATATCAGATATGAGTACGTTTTTTTCTAATATTATTATCTTCTATGGCCTTTGGGATTTGAATCAACATATTTTGAATCGAGTAGGCACCTGTCAAAAAACTAGAAAAATTTGATTTTTGTAAAAGGTCATTTTTCTAATAAAGCATCAGTAGGTTTGAATACATAATTTAATGTTTAGTTTTGATTCTCAAGGATTATTCAGTTCCACGAGTTTTTTTGCGTTAAAACATACAGAGTAATTTTATAGAAGAAGATGAAGCGACAGTACATACCGCTAAAAAACTTTAAAAGAGTTCTTCGAGAAGTGTTTTATGGCCTACTCATTTCGCTATTTGGAGATTTAAATTGGCTTTTAAGGTCCCCGGACTTAACTGCACCAGACTTCTTCGTGTGTGGCTATTTAAAGTTAAAGATTTTTGTAACTCTTCCAGAAAACATCCAAAATCCTAAAGTCCGAATTCCTGAAGAGGTCCGGTGAATAGATCAGATTTTCCTTCATCGTGTTATGAATCATTTCTTGTCAAATCTTTAAAAGTGCATTGAAGTTGGTTTTATTAAGTTTTAACAATTTTACTGAGCAATTAAAATGGGTAGTCTATTATGGAGAACCCTGTAGAAGAAATATTTTTGTAGGATATTTAATATTAACTGATTTTTTTTTAAATTATGGTATATTCAGAACACTTCCAAGAATTTATTCCCGTTAAAAATTTAATTTAAAGTTAATTTTTTAACAAGTTAGACAATTGTTAATTAACAAAATTGTTTCGAACTTTCGTCTTTATTGTACATTAGGAAAAATGTTTATATATATATATATATATATATATATATATATATATATATATATATATATATATATATATATATATATATATATATATATATATATATATATATATATATATATACCTAACAAGAACTAGCCAAAAAAAAAAAAAATTTAAAACATTTAAATGCTTTGTTTATAATAATTTTATAACTTTAACTTGTTGAAAAACTAACTTTAAGTTAAATTTTCAACGGGAATAAATTCTTTGAAGTGTTTTGAATACACCATAACTTTTTAAAATTTTTTAATTAATATTTAATACCAAAAAAAATATATATTTAGTGTGAAGTACTCGGTTTTGACGCCGAGCGCGCAACCAAAAGTGCCTCGTGAAGGCTCATTTTTAGCGTTAAATTAAAGTTATAAATAATGGAGATAGAACTCCAGGAGTTAAGACTTTTTATCGAAAATTTCCTCCTCTTCAAAAATCTTTTTTGCAATTTCCACTATCTCTTTTTTGAGTTATAATAAAAAATCCAAATAGCTTTTTTTTTTCGTTAATAACAATTGCAATTTTTATTGGCAGAAAAAATCTTTAAAACGCCTTTCTCAGATTTGCATTACGCGTCAAATGAGCTATCGCTCATATTTTTCGAAGCCTTTTAACTATTTTTCGCAGGAAACCTAATTGTCAATCCGGAAGAAAAGTGTCATAACTTAGTTTTGAGAAAATGACCTACTACTAAAGAAAATTGATGTATTTTTTTCTAGGATCGACCAAGCCCCATCACTATGAAAGATTTAGTACTAATTGCTCTAGATATTGCCAGAGGTTGCAGATACCTCGAAGAGAAGAGATTCATCCATAGGGATATAGCTGCAAGGAATTGTCTTTTAACAACAAAAGGTCCTGGGCGTGTAACCAAAATTGCGGACTTTGGCATGTCTAGAGATATCTATAGGTAAGTTGCTACATTATTTAGTTGTAATGTTAAAAATTAGATTGTATATACATACATGCTGAGTTAAGTGTAGCAGATGATATTAATTTAATTTTTTTCCTTTAGTTTAGCACCGTGTATCTAACAAACTATGCATTTTCAGACCGATGTTTATAGAAACTTGTTTATTATTTTTTAATGAGAAATCACGTTTTAAAATTTGGCCGTCCATTTTTAGAAAAAACTCTCTTTAATATGTTTTATTTTAGTTGTTATCTGAGGCTCGTAGAAAAATATTGTTCCTAACGCATACGCAAAGTCATTTTTTCGCACTTCACTACTTGCCCGAACTCGGCTTCGCGTCGTTTGTTCAACGGCAGTCGCGTGCGGAAAAATATCACTTTGCGCAAAATAACTATTTGGAAACTAGCAGAATTAAATTCTAAACAGACCTATTTAATTTTTTTTCATAGAGCGGACTACTACAGAAAAGACGGTAAAGCTATGCTTCCAGTTAAATGGATGCCTCCCGAAGCATTCCTGGAAGGTATATTCAGTTCAAAAACAGATGTTTGGTCTTTTGGTATTCTTCTCTGGGAAATAATGAAAATGGGTTTTATGCCATACACTGGATGTACAAATAAAGAAGTCATGGATCTAGTCATTCAAGGCGGGAGGCTGGAACGGCCTGAAAATTGTCCAGGTGAGTATTAAAAATTGTATTAAAAGGGCACGAATAGTAAAAAACGTAATAAAGTTTATAAAAAAAAATTAAAAAGGAACAAGAATTCATTTTCTGACTTTGTTTAGGTCCAATCTATGGTATAATGGCATCTTGTTGGCACCCACAGCCAGAGGATAGGCCGAGTTTCGCCACAATTCTGGAAAGGTTGGGTTACTGTGCTCAGGATCCCGATGTAATAAATGCTTCATTGCCGATGTTTTACGTAGCTCTCTCAAGTGAAAGAGATACAACGGTTATAAGGCCTAGTGATTCCAATGATAACTGTTTACAGGTAAGCAGCAAATATACGTTTAATAAACACTATACGTACTAACAATTTATATAAAGTCGGAATTATACTCATTTGTAGTTACGTCATCCAGGTAAAAAAAAACTTATGGCGTAAATAGATAATTAGATATTTTTGTCAATCAATATTAGCTTGGAATATTTATAGTATTATTTCGGGCAAATCAGATTAACTTAAATTTTTTAAAAATTTGTCAAAGAAAAAGTTTGATTACTGGAATTTGGCCAAACTATGTTTTTGGCCAAACATAAAAAAATATTGAATATCTTGGGCAATATTAAATAAATTTTCATGAAAATAGGTACCAGGGGATTTTTTGGGTCACTGATTACGATTATGTCAGAAATTTATGAGACACTCTTAAAACAGTAAAAACTACTCTTTTTAGGAGTTTTTTGAAATGTTTTGCAGAAAACCTGAGTTTGTTTTTAAATAAATGCCATTTTTTCAGAATAATTAAGATTTTTTTTTCATATGCATTGAAATTGAGATATAAGGGCTTATAATAGGGGGTTAAAACTACCCCCATAATAAAAAAGAATACAAAAACATGACCTCAGATTATTCTTTTTGTTTTTAAATTAATTTTTTAAAAATATTTTATCGTATCGTAAAAAAGGGGGAAAACTACCCCTAAATTATATAAAACGAAAAATATTTTGTAATTGCGGAAAAAAATAGAAAGCTAAGTGATGGCAAATTTCAATTAGATTGACCATTTTTTTATAATTTCACCCGAAAAAAACATTGATCGTTGCAAACATTGCATTTTTAAACGGCCCAGTCTCCTTACAGATAAAAGATTGATAAAAAAATTAAATCAAAACAACTCTGAATAAAGACTGCAAAATTTGGCTGTTTGAAATAAATACTTTTCACAGTTTTCACGCTACTGGTCAAAAACTGAAAATGTGTTACAAAAAAACAAAATTTGACCCACTTTTATCAGTCCAAAACATGAAAAATAATTATCCGACAGGGCTAAAAATGACATATTTATGACATGTTCTGACTTTTCACTAAAGAATTATTTTTTCAAGCAACACAGTCCAGATGGCGCTAAATAATTAGCATGAAAAAAATTGAAAAAGTTTATTTTGCCCATAACTTTTTTCTGTTCATTTTAAACGGTTCTGGTTGGTCTCAAAATTTTCTCAATTTTGTCTTCTTGCACAATAATAGTAATTATTTTTTTTGTGGAAGTAATATTTTTTCAGATATTTACACCAAAACGATCCGGTCTCTTCATTTTTCGTTAAGGTGGCCGTCTGGATGCGCTGGCGCAGGCATTTTAGTACAGTGGCTTTATACTTTATACAAGACAGTGGCGACAATAGGCATCTAAGCTCCGCCCAGCCGCCATGTTGTGGCAAAGGACCATGCGCACTTTAAATGGGTTTTTGGCGGTGAAAATTAACCAAATTTTAATATGTTATTAGGGACCTCAAAAAAAAGCAATTTGTATCATTGCACAAAAACTCGAATTATCNGAATATGGGATAAAAAATTTAAAAATTTTACAATAAAAAGAGCCAGGATATGAAATAAGGCATAATAAAACATATTTTTTGTTACTTGGTTACTACAAAAAGTCTATAAATCACAGTAAGGAGTTATAATGCGAAATAAATGTTTTATACCGAAAATTTTTAAATTTTTAATCCCAAAAAACCCAAACCAATTCTTAAGGGTTTTCAACATTGTTTTTAAAGCATTAAAATTATTTTTTTTTTGATTATATGTCTTTACGAGAAAGATACATGTGTTATTTATGAAATATAAGGTGATTTTATTTTTTTGCCAAGTTTTAGAGTACCGTGGTCTAAAAGACAGTAATGTTCTTATGGAGATTTAACATGGCGAAACGGCCACCTTAAGCAACTATTTTTGCCAGGCCATATCTCCTTTCATACCCATCGTACAAAAAAAAAATCGTTTTATTTGTCAACTAAAATACTTTATATTAATAATATAATATTGTTTTTGTAATACTAGCACATTTTCGGTTAAATTAAAAAAAATTAAACAATGTAGGTAACATTTTTTTGGCAAAAATCACAATTTTCCGTGCGTTATTACTTGGAAAGTTTTCATTTTTATGAAAAGTTGTATTTGATGTTTTTATGATAAAAAACCATTATTTATTGATTGGGTAAGTAATTTTCTTTTCATCCCCTCACCCATTAAATGACCACCCCCACCGCCAATCCTTTTTCCCAGTATCGGAAGTTGTTTAATTCAATACTGGGTACCTTTCTTAGCATAATACAAGTTACTTCAAGTACTTGCTTTTTGCTCGAAATTTGCGTTTCGTCATTTTACCTAATTTACTGTATTATTACTATCGCAAATGAAAATCTTCTCTCAGTCAACGTTTGGTAGTAACTTAAAAAGTAATTGGAAACCAAACAACTTCCAATTTTTCACAGGTTTTGCCGAATCCATCTGACTACCTGGTACCGAACCACACGGTACCAACAACTCCAGATCCCATAGAGTCAACGTCCTCTGTAGAAAAGTTAATTCCAGATAGCTTATCTAACGAGCATTGGGAGACATCCTTTATCATGCCTAATTCAAAATCCACACAACCTCTACTAATGGATAACAATAAAGATGAGGAGAATAACCAGACTGTAAGTATATCATTATAAATAAAGGAAAATACAAAAATAATTTTATTTTTCCGATGATTTCGTATCTAGTTTTTCCAGCCAATCAAAAACAGATTATTTTAACACAAATACACTTTTTAAAGCAATTTCGCCTCCCCAAAAATTTGCCGCCTTGGCCATTAGCTCTGGGTGCCCCTAATCCGTTACTCCACACTGGTTTATATTGCTTCTTTGCTTACTTGCAGATTGGGGGCTCTTATACCTCCGGATGGCTTTGCTCAGGCATTTTCCAGCTCGCCCTCACCCCTCCAAAGCTTAGCAAGAGGCGGAGCAACCCTTCCGCATTGGTTACATTCCCATTAAATCGAGTTAGGAAAGGGGCTAGACATATTTCTTAAGGACTCCGATGTAGTCCGGTTCGAAACCGTATCGAAGCCCCCGACTATTTTAATTAAGGAAACTATTCAAATACACATTCAGTTGTCGCGAAATGCAGCAACAAAATCCAGATATAACCGGTCTCTTTCAGTTCCTTTTTTGTCCTCACGAGCTTGAGCTCTATACCGCCATATGGTCAACGTCACCACGTGTGATTCTAAAAAGGGTAATAGGAATCACTCCAGATTCCGAAACTACATTTTCACAACGCTCTAATGGGCGAGTTTCTCCTTGATCCCCGACGACACAACCAGTTGATACGACTCCTCCTGGCGCCTTTCTCGGAAAAACTATGTAGTTTTTTTATCGCGTGACTCTACTGGTCGAAGGTCAAACAAACTGAATTTGTTATCAAACATTTAGTGGCTTAGAAAGTCTAACACTTTTAAAAAACATGTTTTTTAATCAGGTGGACAAACTTCTTTCTATGGATAACGCCACGGGAAGCACTGGCCATAATAACAACTTCATGGTAAAAAATGAACCGACAGTCAAATCGGGAGTCTCCTTGGATCCCAGTGCTCTAGCTAAATCACTGATGACCCCAAATCAGAAGAAAAAGTATGCCAACGTGGACGAAAATGGCATGGTGCAAAATGGAGGGTACTCCATTAAATACATCGGAAAAAATGATGGAGAGATTAATTGTTAGATATTTTTATACTTTTATTGATTTCGAAAAGGTAGCGTTTAAAAGGTGTGATTGGGGTGAATGCTAATTGGGTAGATTAATTTTTATAAAATGTAAAACAAAAATATTTTTTTATTTATATAATATATTTATTTATGTGTTTTGATAGTTTATATACTAATTTGGGTGCTTAGTTCAGCTATCATATTGGTAGGAGAGCTAATGAACCGTCAGACTAATCCACAAAGCTAGAATGTTATTAAATATTATTTTACCATCGGTTAATTATAAAAATACGTTCTGGCAGGTATCCTCCGGTTACTTCATCATCCCTGAAAATTTTGAAAATATAAAAAAATTAACTTGCTTCCACAAAGCTAAAATTTGATATGGTGTAATTTACATATGTGCGAGTCGAAAATAAAATTGACAACCCATTTTAATTTTTTAAAGTATGTGCCAGACGATAGTAAAGTTGTTATGGGGATGGCAATTTATAACCTGCTCCTGCGAGGCTAAAATTTTAAGGGCATATTGTTTTAATAGTTGGAAAAATATATTTAAACTGCCAGACTATTTTGATGGTTGCAAGGGTCTTCCAGACCAGTATATAATATACAGGGCGCTCGACGAGAGTACCAGCGCAACAGACGAATTTAAAACATTTTAAATTTTTTTTTACCACAATTTATGCTCTTGTATACTCGAGAAATACTTGAATTTTTTGTTATTTTATTTGTTAACATAAATAAAAACTTAAGCTTTACATGAAACTTTGTCTTTTATTTAAGTAATCTTAAATATCATAAATTCACAATACACAATAAATACAGGGTGATTCATGAGGAAATGTCATTACTTTAGGTACGTGCTCAGGGTCCAAAAATAAGCATAAAAGTCTGTACAAATATGGGTCCGCAAGGCCTTCGTTTCCAATATACAGAGTGATAAAGTTTTTATTTATATTTTTTTATATTTTTTTAATTTTTTTTATGTTTTGCTGAACATAATTTAAAAACAATAATTTTATTAAAAATTTAAATACTTATCGTTTAATTATACATTTTGTTTATTTTTTTTTAATTTTGCTATAATAAAATAAGATGCGATGCGTGTCATACGTGGTATTTTTTTTTAAATCCAAATATCTCAAAAACGGTTGCTCATATCAACTTTTTACAAGTATACGTTTTTGACTTAAAAATGACAAAACAATTATTTAATTTACTTAAAAATGTAATACAGGGCCGTACCAAAAAGTTGTGATCATTCAAAATAGTAAAAAGACGTGTAGGTGGCGCCCCCTACAAGTAAGAGCCGGAATAAGATTAGATTTAAATCCGTCATACCAAAAAACCCCCGGATACCAATTTTTACTCCAATATTTACATTATCATAGATTTTATTTAAAAAATAAGAAAATTAAATACAAATTTTAACACCCCGTATTTCGAAAACAAAGGCCTTGCGGACCCTATTTATATAGACTTGTATGTTTATTTTTTAACTCTGACTACATACCTGAAGTATTGACATTTCCTCACGAATCACCCTGTTTATCCTCTCTTTCTGAGCTCATACGAGTCTGTTGCGCCCGCACTCTCGTCGAGCGCCCTGACTACTATATACTGTTCTGGAAGACCCTTGCAACCATCAGAATAGTCAGTTTAAGTATTCTTTTTCAACTATTAAAAGAATATGCTCTTAAAATTTTAGCCTTGTGGGAGCAGGTTATAAATTGCCATCCCGACGACAACTTTACTATCGTCTGGCACATACTTGTAATCCTCAAAATAAGTTGTAATTTTTTTTTCAACTCACACATATGTAAATTACATCACATTAAAATTTTGGCTTTGTGGAAGCAGGTTAAAAAAAAGTTTTTTTTGACATTTTCAAAATTTTAAGGGATGATGAAGTAACCAAAGGATACCTGCCAGAACGGTATTTTCATAATTGACCGATAGTGAAATAATATTTAAAAATTTACTAGCTTTGTGAGAAATGGGTTGGTCAAATGGTTCACTGGCTCTTAGACTATACCCATTTAGTGCGCGTATCTATTTAGCGCGGTTGACGCAGGGTGCATATTCAGTATCGTTGCGCGAAAAGTAGATAACAAGCCGGTGCGCGCGACAATGCGAACACTGCCGTGGTCGAACCAATAAGATTGGTCGAACCAGGTTTGGAAATACGCCCGTTAACAAGAATGATGGTCGACCATACCTTGAAAACATCTTGGAATACAACTTTAAAGAAATATCTTCAAGAAGAAAGTAATTAGTAAACGCACAATTTTTTTTATTGTTCTATCTCAATGTATTTTTAGTATTTTTACCGTTAACTTATTTTTATAAATTTCTAGATTAAACACAAAATTTCAAGGTAGTTTAATAGACCGTTTAGATTCATATTGGCACGGAGCGCGATGAAAACGACATCTGACGGCTGCGTAAAATCATGCTTAAAAGCCGGGAAAGGGGTGTAAGATTATTTATAAAATGTATTTATTTTTGTAAATAAATTTATATAAACCTGGTCACCACTGTAAATGACTGTTGGATAACATTACAAATGTCAGAATAACTTCTGGTTAAATCTTGTAGGTAAAAATCTGCGAAATTTTAGGAATGTTTATGCAATTTTGAGGCTATGTCAGTGGGGTGTCATAAGTCAAAAACTAGCGGGCTCCGACAAAAAACGGCTATTGGCCTGATAAGTAAAAAATTACCTGACAAACTTACGAGTCCAGGGCTTTTCCAATATACCTAACACTAATGTATACTTTACTTACTTGAAGGCTTTTTAGCCATTTTCTTTATTCACAATCATAGAAGACGACACAGACACTAGTTCTGCAGACACTCCTTGATAACTTAGTCTATTAAAAAGAACCTTTTTCTTTTTAAAACTCGCAAATCATAAAAAATTTTAGGAAAAGACAGGAACAAACGGTACACGGCAAAAAACGAGTAAGATTTTCTTCTTATACGTCAAATTCGAAACTTGTTCTACTAAGCCCGAAACCCGAAACATCTAAGCGGGAAATTTAAATTTAACACTTTTTTCTGCGTGCATTTATCCTTGCAGTTACTATTTCTGCCAGTATTCTTACATTTCACTACACAACAACTAATTATGCACCATTTTAAAAAAATTTATCTAATTGTTTACATTTAAATCAAGCATGGTTTATCGAAAATTTGACCACAGCGAGCGCTGCAGTCGATTTAGCTGTCCCCACCATACACTCCGCTTCCTGCCAATAGTTTAAAAGTTACGACAGAAACAAAATATATTTTTTAATCAGTTAAGTTTTTGGGCTATTAATTCAAAGCATAAAATAATAAAAATATTTTTTAGTAAAGTTAGAAAAGTTAGAAGTTGATTTTAAGTAAACTGTTTTTAAAAGATCTCGGGTTAATGTGATTAGCTAAGCACTCTATATTAGTGTAAATAAAGCTATATTTATTATTTAAGGTAATCTTTTGAAACCCCTTGTCACGTATGTCATCTGCTTAAAGATAATTTTAACTTAAAAAGGAGATAACCCTTATGTTGACACATTTTTACAAACACACTAAATACAATTTACATGTCACATGACATATATGTAAATTTTTGATTGGTTTGTTTATTTGTTAGTGTGATGTGATTTTTTAGTTATGTCACTTTTTAACTAATAGGTGTCATTATGTTGCATTTGGCTTTGTTTTGTAAAGTTGAAAAAAAAAATAAAATCTATAAATATGTCACAGATATTGTTTTAAGAAACGACATGAAGCTACGTAAGTTCACAAACATATGGGTATAGGGGTGTAAATTATTACCTTAAATAACTGAAATATATATTTAGTATACTGGTGATCGTCAAATTTGTAGCTAACCTGTTATTTTCTTTAAAAAAATATTGCGATTTTAAATTTCCTTTCCCTTAAATATTTTACGTTTTACATACCTTTAAATAGGATTAATTTTTATAACTAAATATGGGCGTAAAAACAAAACCATAAACAAACTTCCTTTATTGTGACATTTGGCAACGTCTCTTGAACCACTTTTGACATATTACCGGTATGGTGTCCGATAGTTCGATTACCTACATAACATCTACATTTCTAAATTTGGAATGGCTTACTGAAAACTAAGAATAAATATCGGGTAATACAAAACTGGTTTTGATAATTTCACAAACACATCTTATTATTTGCAAACAAATTTATAAAAAGTAGGGATCTACACGGACGAATGAATATAGATCAATATGTATTCTGTTTCTGAAAATATCAAAAAAACTCTGTTTAAAAGAAAGCAAAGCTTAATTTAAAAAATGCTAGGGGATTTTTGTTTATCTTTATAAACGTATTTTCCGTTTTTTTTTTCTTTTTGACTTCTCTTTTATGAAAAAAGCTTTGGCACTCTAACAAAGTCATTTTATATATTTTCCTTAAAAACAAGCAGTACCTACAATAGATAGCTCAAATGACTAATAATGCAAAACTTCTTTAACTTTGATTTTTTTAACAGGTTCTTTAGTATAACTCATGCCTATTACATTTTATTGAATCATTCAGGTAGTATTACATTTACGTCCGAGTGATGATCGCGTTGTTAAATTTAGCAATGGACTTAGCAATTGTTAAAAGTTAACAACGGTTTAGAATGTTTAACAAAATGTCAGATTTTGACAGGTCGCCTACCAAAATCATTGAATAACACTGACAATGGCGTTTTGTTAAACATTCTAAACCGTTGTTAACTTTTAACAATTGCTTTAAATAATTGCTTTATTTTCTTAGAGAATTGCTGTTTAAATTTAATAAACATTAATAAAACTATTTATTTCCAACATTTTTTTACTTTCTGCATTATATATCCATGTATTCTTTTTAAGCACAAAAGAAAAGAACTTTATGTATATTTGGGTATTTATATATGTATAAATTAACGAAATTAACCTAGAAAATGCTTCTTGTTTTTTAGGTTAAGGTGTGTCCAAGCTATAACATGCGGTACTAAAAAAACCGTTAGAGACCTGGTGTGATACATGTCCGATTCTTCCAATGTCTTGTCCAAAATCCAAGTCAAACAAAGTCCTGGGTGTAAAATTTAATCTAAGAATTTTGGATCGCAATGAAAATATGATTTCAGAAACAGCGCATATACATATAATAATTTTTACACGCACGCTAGAGTGAGTTTCTAGTCAATCATCTATAGGGTTTGGAGTAGCTAGAGTGCCTTTTTACACTGTTCCCGTAATGAAAAGTGCCATGCACAATTACCATTTTTTAAAGTTAAACTTTTTAGAGGAGACCATGATCCAAGGCGCGAAAAGATTTTTAGAAACAAGAAGCATTTTCTTGGTTAATTTCATTTTTTCGTTTCGTCTTTTGTGATAAATTTCATTAATTTATACATACATAAATACACAAATAAACATAAAATTCTTTTGTTAAAAAAATAGATGGATATACAGGTATTCAAAAATCGATCACGAAACTTAAGAGGGTGATTCTACATGACAAAATAATGGTAGATCCTCATATATTTTTTTTCAAAATGTCATTCGTTTTCGAGTTACAAGCCGACAAAGTTGAATTATTTATTTTTTGTTTTTTAAATTGTTTGCTTACGGAAAAACCGATTCCACTCATATTTGAAACGTATACTGGGTTGATTGCGCTTCATCATTTTAGTAACAATTCACATTGATTTTGTGCCACTAGAGGGCATATTACCTGCATTAAAAATGTTTTTTTTTGTCATAATTTTTAGTTTTGACAGCTATACTAGTTTTTAGTATGTTTTCTTAAAGACTGATACAAGGCCTTTAAAAAAGGTACTCTTCATTTAACTCGCTAAATCCAACCGTTTAAACGTAAATCGCCCTTAAAAATTAAGTGGTAAAGATAATTGTAACTCGAAAACGAAAAAAATTGTATAAGGCTCTGCCATTATTTAGTCATGTAGAATCACCCTCTTAAGTTTCGTGATCGATTTTTGAATCACCCTGTATAAAGCAGTTAGTGTAAAATGTTGGAAATAAATAATTTTCCTTATATTTATTAAATTAAAACAGCAATTTTCTTGGCAAAAAAAGCAAATATTTTGTCTACTTTAGATGTAATACTACCTGAATTTATCAATCAAATGTAATAAGCAGGAGTTTTATTAAAGAACCTGTTAAAAAGCTAAATTTAAAAAAGTTCTGCAGTATTCGTCAATTGAGCTATCTATGGTACTGCTTGTTTTTGAAGAAAATATATAAAATTACTTTATTAAAGTGCCAAACCTATTTTTTTATATATATATATATATATATATATATATATATATATATATATATATATATATATATATATATATATATATATATATATATATATATATATATATATATATATTATTTTATAATTTTTTTTATATGTTTAATTGATTTTAACCGTAAAATCTTTACCTCTTTGTTAAATTTAACACATTGTCAAATTCATTGCTAACTTTAACAACCAGATTGTTACTCGGTGTGTGTTCCACCATCACCCAGTATATATCTTTTTTAAACTGGT
Source organism: Listronotus oregonensis (assembly GCA_019359885.1). NCBI lineage: Eukaryota > Metazoa > Arthropoda > Insecta > Coleoptera > Curculionidae > Listronotus > Listronotus oregonensis. Next base: position 28,383 of record JAHBCN010004590.1, read on the forward strand.
TAATTAGCATATTAACATTGGTCTAGTTTTAGTTTTACCAAAAATGAAATGAAAAGTATTATGCATGTATGAAAGGTTCGTAAAATTTTTTATAAAAATATTATATTAGTATAAGATAAGAAGAAAAGAGTTGTATTACTAACATGTAAATATTAGTACGTATCATACTAAAAAATTACATATGTGAATGTAAGCCCCAGTAGGATATTTGATCCAATTTTTAGGTATAAGCATAATGTATAATGATGTGAACTTCCAAAAAGTATTTGAGAAAACGCACTGTATTAGATATTTTTATACTTATGCAGGGTAACTCCTATATTTTTTAGTTGATTTCTGTGAATCTCGGTCAGAAAATCTCAGTCAATATTATCCGATTATTAATATCCCATGCCAAAATATCCCATACAAAAAAATTCCATGACAAAAACATCCTATAAAAAATATCCCATAAAAAAATCCTATGGCAAAAACTTACTAATACAAAAATATCCTTATCTCTCCCCTTATGTGTAATCATGTTTTAAATGCCCTTCAGAGTCTTGATCCAAGGAAGGGTGCCGGACCTGATAAACTACCATCTATATTTGTTAAAAGATGTGCGTCTTCCCTTTCATTGTTAACAGGAGACTTCCCAGATCGGTGGAAGAGTGCTATGGTTGTACCGATTTTTAAAAATGGTCAAAAAAAACAATGTTAAAAACTACAGACCAATAAGTAAAATCTCCTCAATACCCAAAGTGTTTAAAAAAATATTGTATAAAAATTTCTTTAATTCGGTAAACAACATTGTCATTTCGCAGCAACGTTTTTTTCGGGGTCGCTCACTGGAAACAAATTTATTCTTATTCTGTGAATACTTACATCATCACCTGGAAGAGCGAACGCAGGTGTATGCTGTCTACACCGACTCGACACGACGAGTAAGGCATTTGACAAGATCAGTCAAACACGCCTTACAGATGTCGCTGTGGGTGGAAACCTTCTAAGGTGGGTAGAATCTTATATCAAAAATCGTTCTCTGTATGTCTCTGTCCAGGGTTTCTGTTCAAAACCATTTATTACCACTTCCGGTGTTCCCCAAGGGTCACACTTGGGACCGTTATTTTTCATTACTTACCTTAAGAATATAAAATCTGCTGATGATTTGAAGGTATATTCTTCCAACTCAAGTGTTAGCGACTGCAGTTAATTGCAAAGCGATTTAAATCGCTTGAGTAGATATTGTAATCAAAACAGCTTATGTTTGAATTTGGCTAAATGCACATCAATTACATTTTCTCGTAATCCAACTCAGTTTAATCATGTTTATCACTTAAAGAATGTCTCGTTAAAAAGTGGATAATATTTGGAATTTGGGACTCATTTTTGGTTCCAAGCTTATTTTTGACTTAAACGTTGATGCAGTTGTAAGTTCGGCTTTAAGAATGCTGGGTTATGTAATTAGAAAGTGCAAGTTATTTAGAAATATTAAGCCAACTATTTCTTTAAATAGCTCTTTTGTTTTAAGTAAATTATTTTTACTTAATATAATTACTTATTTTTTTAAGGAAATTAAATTTCGCTGGTGTTATTTGGAACCCTAGACAAATCACATACAGTGAGAGGCTTGAAAGGATACAGAACAAATTTATAAAATTTATTGCGTTTAAACAAAATTTTATTATCGACAATGACGATATCACTCTTTTTCATCCAAAGTCACTCTATGACCGCAGATTTGCCATCGATGTTATATTTCTGTATAAAATATTAAATAATATCATACAGTGCCCTTGCATACTACAAAAAATATCTCTCGATGCTCCCCAGTGGTCTCTAAGGGTAAATGAATTATTTTTCACCTCTCTGCAAAATAATAAGCAATAGTAATATGTGTGCTGTTCAAATAGATTATTTTTCAATGTCGTTATCTCAAATAAAAGCTATATTAAAAAATATTTAAATCCATAGAGGTGATTTTCTGTACTTTGCATTCTGTTTTTTTTTTATCTTTTTTTTTATGGGTCTTTAAATGTTTTTACCACATTTGTAGTCTAGATAAGGATATTTTTGTATTAGTAAGTTTTTGCCATAGGATTTTTTAATGGGATATTTTTTATAGGATGTTTTTGTCATGGAATTTTTTTGTATGGGATATTTTGGCATGGGATATTAATGATCAGGATACCTATATCTTTCTAGGATTTTCTGACCGGCCACCGATTTCTGTGCTGAACGGTAGACGTAATTTTATTTTGATGTTTTGTTGGTGGTGTCTCAGTATGCAATACTCTGGTTTTTATTTGGGTATTAGCGCCTACTAAATAAAATAAACTAACCAATTGTAAACATATTATGTGTTAGAATGGATTTTACCAGAAAATAATTTAAATATTTAAAAAATACAATTTAAGTCGAAAATATTTTCTATGGTGAAATGATTTTTTACACGCAAGTTGTTATTTTTATTTTGAGAAAGTACGGTATGTGTGTAAGCCATTTTTTCAACGACTGTAAGACTTTTGTAAAACTACGAGTAATTTTAAATCTGGCACGCATAGAAATTGTGCCCTGTTTAGCACAGTTTACAGTTGGTAGCTGTTTTGGTACCTAAAATTTACCAGCAAACCACCAGTTCCATCTTTTGAAAAGTGGTGCTTAAAACATAAAAAAACCAAAGACTGTGCAAAAGTTAGTTTTTTCCTGTTTTCTATATGAAGAAACCTATAAAAAAGCTTTTTTTCGTTTTAGATTGAAACATTTTGATTTAATTGGTTATTCGCAGAGAAGAGTAAGGAAACCTCTAAAATTGACCTTATATATATATATATATATATATATATATATATATATATATATATATATAAACTGAAGCTGAAAAACTGGTGTTTTGGAAAATGACTGCGTGTTACTTAACATTTGGCAGCAGCGGCTGACCCAAGCAAAGCTATCTAGTCTACAGAGACAGGCCTGCCTAATGATCAGGGCGCGTTGCGCACGACACCAACGGCGGCCATGGAAGCTCTCCTGGGACTGCCTCCTCTCCACATTTACTTGGAGAGAGAGGCAAATTGGGCAACCTACAGATTCTATCAAGCGCTCAGCAATAAAACGTAGGCGTGCTACATAGAGAGTACAGTCTCCTCAGGAGTGTACTTACCGGTGACCGACTGGGAATGCCCTCAGACATAATGCCTACAACAACCAACTACAACCGTCCCTACAGTGTAACCGGTTGTAGGGAGGACTGGAGTCGGAAAACAACTGACTTGCTGCGGGCTGACATCTGTTGGTACACCGACGGCTCCAAAACCAAAGACGGTGTTGGAGCTAAAATATATGGACAGAGGCCGAGGGCAGAGTTTTCCTTTAGCCTTGGCGCTCTCGCAACCATATTTTAAGCGGAGGTATTTGCTATTGGGATGTGTGATTTTTTCAAATAAAAAACAGGGAAAAAAACTTTTGTACAGATTTTGGTGTTTTATGTTCAATGCACCACTTTTCAATTGGTGGTACTGTTGGTTTACTGGTAAATTTTAGGTATTAAAAAAAATTCTGTAAACTGTGCCATGTAGACTACTAGCTAGTCTAAGATCGGCCATTTTTTCTTTGCTTTGCTTTCTTAGTTTTTGGCCCCATTGCTAGACGATCAGCCAGCTCACCTCTTTCCAAACAGAGCTTTCCAGGGCTTCGTCGGTGGAAAACCTGGATGTCGTATTTATTTAACAAAATACCGATAAAACTTATAGAACGTGTAATTAGGAAAAACTAGACTCTTAAATATTGCCCTGTGTAATAAACATTATTTATTCACCCATATTGCTTATTAAAAAAAAAAACAGTTTATTTATTTAGTTTTATTTTCTGGTAACTTTTTAATAAAGATATTACGTAAATTTTCCTAAAGCATATTAAGATTGTTATACAGGGTTTGTTTAATTGGAAGAGAAATTTCTCAAATTTAAAGATTGTGATATTTGTGAACCCTGTATATTGTATAGTTTATGTTGTTTGATATTGAAACTTTTAATAGTATTAAAGAGGTACTTATTGATGGACAGTGTGATTTCTAGAGAAATATTATTGTTTGCTCAAATTTAAAAAAATATATTATAAATTGTATACAGGGCTCGCCAACAATAAGGGATGAAAGGTTTAAAATGGGATGTAGTTCATAAACTTGTTTAATATATTTATGCTCTAAATTAAGAACAATCCAGTCCAATTAAACAAATTCCCTAAGTTGTTGGCGCATGCTATTATTTTCAATTGCTGAAAAACACAATTGATGCATTTTTTTTTGGAAAATGTACATACATACATATAATTTATTCTGATTTAAATAAATAGTGCACAGATTTTAAAAACGTGTTCCTAATGTCTTATATAGAAACATATTCTTATAATTTGTTTTTATAAAAATATTTTAATGTGGATATGTTCTTCTTCTTGGAAAACTTTTACAAATATACAGAGTGTTCCAACTTTATTTATACACTAAATATCTCTGTCCCTGTACATAATACAGAAAAAAATAAAAATGTGTGTTTGGTAACACTTATTTTATTACCAGTATTGGTGAATATACAGCGTGTCTTAAATCATTAAAAATGTCATATACACTATACATCAATTATCGCTGGTTTTTGAGATAAGTAACTAATAAAGGAACTAAATTGGTCACTATGACACTAAAAGAATTATTTTAAAATAATCATGACAGAAAATGGTACTAAAAAACGGTCAGCAGTTTAAACATTTACTATAGGATGATATGTTAATTGTTTTTATTCTTTAATCGTTTTTAATTATTACATGAGTAAATCAGATAATACTGTAATAATAGGTCATTATCTTAAAAACCAGCAATAATTGACGTATAGCGTAATATACATGTTTGATGTAGAACTGAATAGAGTCAAAATTGGGCAAAGGATACAGGGCGTACCATTAAAAAAAATTAACAATAAAAAGCGATTGTGGGACACCCTGTATATTTATCAATACTGTTAATAAAATTAGCGTTACCAAACACGCATTTTTTATTTTCAGTTTTTTTGTACAGAAGCAGAGATATTTAGTGTATAAATATAATTGGGATACCCTGTATAAGGTAACCTAACTAAAAGGGCAGGGAAAATATCATATGGTACAGGCAGGCAAAGTTTTAGAACATCGTAAATAATATACTTAACGAGCCAAAGGTTATAAAAAGAGAAACTTATTATTATATAAAACAACAGCAGGTAACATTCTTTTTTTAATTATTATATAACATTTTTATTCGGTAAATACAATAAATAATAAATAATAATAAAAGTAAAACTCTATTTAAAAGACAAATTAATAATAATTAAAAAATATATACCAATAAGCCTAAATGCACAAATTCTCCTCCAAACCTGTCTTCTCCCGAAAGATATCTATTTATCTATCACTGAAGCAACGTTACTTCTTTGGATCGCAAGACTTATTTTCTAAATTATGAAGCTACGAGATTTATTCATCCAGGGCCGGGTTTAGGACTGTGGAGGTCCTTGGGCAGATTTCGTGTGGGGGCCCTACATCTTGCTATTCAAAAAAAGGTCTACTGAAACTCGCTTTTCCAGAAAAGTGGTCAGAAAATTGTTATAAACTCTTTAATTGTTTCGGTAGCTAATAGACTATTATACTTTTTTATTCCTTATTAAAAAAAGATGTCTTCTAAATTAAAATTCGTCAATAAAAACTGAAAATATTGCAAATTTAATGCAAAAATATTGCTAAATAATGATTTTTTCTAAATTTACCGTCATAACTTGGCTTCTATTCAACGGAGAAAGTCCCACAGCTGCTCGTTTTAAACTTAAGGTCTAAGCTTTAAAACAAGACATGATAGACCCCTTAAATATTATTAGAAAAAAAGTTACAGCCTCCTCAACGGATTATTTTTGACAAAAAAAGCAGCGTAATTTGTTTATAAGCGTTTTCAACTAAGAAATATTTAAAAAATCGCTGACCGAAGTTTGTGAATTCCGGGGTGAAATCATTCTTGTTTTCAAAACGAATCTTTTAAGAGTAGTGTGGTGGCCCCTCTCTTGTGGAGGCCCCGGGGCAGTAGTCCCGCCTGCCATCCCCCAAATCCGGGCCTGTATTCATCGCCACAGGGACCATAAGTCTCGACGGCAAAAGGTACAAATTGACTATATTTTTTGCGTTTTTTATATTCGGCAAGAATATAAGCTGCACCTGATGATTTAAATATTCTATCTTATAGGAATTGGCTAATGGTGAACATGTAGCATCCCAAAGTACCTGTTTACCATGTCTCCATGGGATCAGGACATTGCACCTTGCCACAAATCGCAAATTGTCATGTCAAAAATTCATCATTTAGGCTTCAAGCTGGTTTCTTATGTACCCTATTCACCAGATTTGGCTCTATCGGATTTCCATTTGTTTCCGAATTGGAAAAAAATTCTAGCTGGTTTAAAATAGGCCTTGAATTTAGACGTGACGTAATTAGTGCCACAAATGCCTACTTTAAAGAACTGGACAAATCAGCCTACAGCGATGGCTCTTGAGCACCGATGAAATAAATGTATTGAGCTACACGGAGACTTTGTAAAAAAAGTTCTTATCCCATATTTTGCTTTTTTCTCACTTAGACTAAAAACTTTTTATCCCATCTTCGGAATGTGTTTATGCCAATTAAGATTATTCTCGAAAGTAACAACTACAACATTACTCTTTGTTTGGTCGCTTAACTACACAATGAGTATTGGCAGATTTTTTTCGCGACAACGAACAACTGGACAATATTTTTGGCGCCTAAATCCAGTATTAATTTAGACTTCTTTCAATCAAAAATATCTACATTGCTTTGTGCTTGTTTCTGGCTTGGAGAGATGAAATATTAGAGTGAAGGGTACTATTTTCAACAACACATGTGATGTGAAGAACAAACAGAGTTGGTGTTAGTAGTGAGCCCCAGCATTAACTTGGTAAAATCAAGGAGAGTGATCATCCACAACAACTAATAGACGTCAATCAAAAAGAAGGAGAGCTAGGAACAAAGTTAAGATTAAAATATGATCGACAACATTTTAAATATTAAGGCCAATCCTCTGGGATTCACCAAGATACTCATTTTGATATTGATAATGATGGATATCTTCTTCTTCTTCTCTGGGAGCCGTCTTGATTCATTACCGGAGGCAGCGGAGCCTCTTGAGCTTTTGTGCTAATCTTCCATTATCTTTTATACCAATCCTCCCATTAGTCTTGTTTCTTTTACATGTCTGTATAACCCCGAGACTGGTTGGTTAATATATTTCTGTGGGCTCGTTTCCGGTTGCCCAAATCTTTTGTGATTCAATGCTTCACAATCGCACAGAATATGGTAGGCTGTTTCTTCCCCCTCGCCGCACATTCTGCAACTTGGGTCCCCATTGTATGAGCCTATCTTGTGAAGGTGTCCTCTTAGGTTATCATGCCCTGTTAGTAACCCTACTGTTATGCAAGTCATTTTACTTGACTGAGTAGTTCTTCCTCGTTCTTTAGGATGGGACTCCTTTATGAAGCTTTTCCATGTCTAGTTCTTGAGGTTCAACAGATTCTCGTGTTTGTTTTGTGATAATTCTGGTTTGCCCTCGGCTGTGTTTGGTCACCCGGGAGGTTTTAAAGTATGTGTGAGATCCTGTCTTGCAAGCTTATCCACTTTTCTGCCTTACTATTCGAATGTCTGTACCCTACAAGAGAGTTACTGTTGCGTTCTTCCAGGACTTCCAGTTCTTTTTGTCATTTCCATGTCAGCTTGGACGTTGATAGATTTAGTAACATAATAAAGTTAATCAAGACGCAAATAAATCTTAGCTTTGTTATTAAAGCATATTTTATTAAATTGATTTAATAAAATGTTTCGCTTTAACATTTTTAAATTTGGAGTGTTAAAACAACACTGTCACTTCTGAAACAAACTAATTTTTATTATCAAACGATGAAAAATATTCTTTATTGGTATAGTTGATTAGAAATTAATTATTTAAGATACCAACCTGTACCCTGCATTTAAAGTTAATTAATAGCTGTTTACAGAATTTTTTTTTATTTTGCCTAAGATTAAGAAGAGAATTTCATTTATTTCCCATAGGTTCCTTTTTTAGACATCCAAGATTTTGAAACAAATATACAATTTAATATTTTTAAAAACCGTGGTTGTGTATACTGTGCACTTTTTAGCTCAACGAAATCATTTGGAAATTTAGTACAATAAATATTTAGGTTGTGCACTATTGGTTTTAACCTGGCATGTTTAGCGACTTTTACTCTTGTTGACATTTTTTACCTTTTAAACTATTGATTGTTGTTTCTTTAGGTATAAATACGATTGTTATTTATTTATTTAATATAACGTTACAAAAATATAGAAAGGTACGTAGATTAATAAAAAAAAACCACGTGATAGTGCCGTGTTAGTCTGTAATTGTAATTTTTAGATTTGTATTATTTTATCTCAAAGAAAATGTATGTATGCTTGATTTTATCAAACTTTTTTATTATGGTCCAGGATATCCAGTGTGATTTAATAACAACGGACACATCCCCAACTTCTTTACATTATCTGCTCAAAAAAGTCAAGAAATATCTATTTTTTTTTATTGAAGGTGTTAGATAATGTTATATTTTCAGTAAAACTAACATCTTGGACTTCCATTGTATTTATTTGTACATTGGTAGATATATTATCATACGTTTTCAAGTATTAACTAAAAAGTACTCAGCTACAGATAGACTTAAAAAACATTGAATAAATAAGCTGCAATAATTCTAAACAACCAGAATGTAAACAAGCATAGTATTGACATTCAGAATATCTAGCAGCTGTTATTGAGTCGGTAAAAATTAATGAAACTTCGGATATTTTTTTAAACAACAAATAGTATAAAATTGGTAGCTTTAGTAATTTTTTGTATTATTATTTAAAAACGGTTGTTGGTACATACTAAGCAAAACGTTGTGTACCTACCAATTAACAAATAAAAACATCGGTGGTCCAAGAGAGTTTTTTATTTTGTCATATATTTTTTAATGCGGAGAAACCTAAGAATATTATTTTTTTCAGTTATTTTAAAACTTTCTTACGGGTTTTGTCTCACTGACAAAAAGTTACGAAAAATTAACTTAAATACATTTCAAAAACATCTAAAAAGTGAGGCATGGGATCTACACCAAATATAGACCAGCTTACTTCAAGGGGAACGCTTTGGTAAAGAAAATTTTCATTTTGGAATTTGCAAACAAAAAACATAAAAAAATAAAAAGGAAATAAAGAAAAGTGGGTATATATAGGTATATATACAGTGAGCGGCTAAAATATGGAACAAATGCATTTAAAAATATTGGTATTGGGTTTTAAAAAAAAATGCTCGCACACATCTATCGTAATTTCTTCTCGTTCATTTTTTTGCACAGGTTGCGTTAAAAAGTATATTTTGATATCAAAGTTGATTTCTTTTAATGAAACAATATTTTTTAAAATCCATTTTCGAATTTTGTGTCAAATTCTACGCATGATTCATAAAGCATACCCTATTTTTTTTCTTCTCTGGCATTACAACTCTGGGTAAGTCTTAGCCGCATCCACTATGGCTCTCCATCTCCTACGATCTTGTGCTTCCACTTGCCACTGCTAGAATTCCATCTTAGATAAATCTGCTGTGTCAGCATCCTTCCATCTTTTTCTGGGTCTACCTATTGATCTTCTTCCATCTGGTCTTTCAAGGAATACTGTTTTTATCAATCTGTGGTCTTCTGATCTTACAACATGACCTGCCCATCTTATTCGGTTAGCTTTTATGTGCCTGACTATGTTTTCACTGCCATACATTAAAGCCAATTCAGCATTGTGGCGTCTTTTCCACACTCCTGTTGTTTCATCTCTATTGGGTCCAAAGATCATTCTGAGAACTTTTCTTTGAAACACAAGAAGTTTATTTATTTCCCATTAATTAAGGGTCCAGGTTTCGCTGCCATAAGTAACTACCGGGCGAATTATTGACGTGTACAAGGTTATTTTGGATTGTCTCTTTAACAGTTTAGATTTTAATATTGTTGTGAGAGAGTATAACGCCCTATTTCCCGCCATTATTCGTGCTGAGACATCCTTTTCCACTCGATTGTCATCCGTGATTACCACTCCTACTTAAATTCCTTAACCACTTCGAAGTTGAACTCATCAAGGGTTATGTTCTGCCTGATTCGGGTCCTTGGATTCTTTGTAACTACCATTTATTTTGTTTTTTCTTCGTTTATTCGTAGGCGCAGATTACCTGCTTTTTCCTTCAGCTGTGAAAAAACCTCTCGCATGTCTCTTGTTGAACGGGCCACTGTGGCTATGTCATCAGCAAAGGCCAACAGCAATTTTGAACCTTGATGCGCAAAACCTTCTGTTAGCTCCGACGCTATTTTGCTAACTGCATTCTTATACCTATCTTTAACTTTTTCGGAGCAAAAAAAATCACAATTCAATTTTAGGTACATACCTTTAGAGGTAAAACAAGTAAATTTTGTTAGTGGACTCTCATTATAAGTTGTGTTAGTAATTAAAGTGAATATGGCGCATTTAAATAAAACTCCACTAAGTGAAATTTAAATTTTTTACTGGATATGGGGACAAAACAAGAACCTAAAAAGAAGTTTGCAATTTGTTTAACGCAAAATATCCAGAAAGGCCCATTACAAGAAGTACAGTAGGTAAAATTGAATTAAAATTTAGAGAAATAGGAACAGTCAAAGATCGTCTACGGCCAGGTCGTCCAAAAATTAATGAAAATACAAGATTGAACATTTTGTTGAATGTTGAAGATAATCCCTATTGTGCATCTTTTGAAGTAGCTTAAATATGATGTTAGCCAACGAACAACTTTGCGTGTGAAGGAAGAAAAGTATCATTCGTACAAGATTAAGTTACAACACGAGTTGAACAAAGGTGATCCCGATCGCAGACTAGAGTTTTGTGAAACTATGATGGAAATGTCCGACTTGAATACATTATTCCATCTTCAAATACTGTTTAGTTATAAAGACACGTTTTGTTTAAATGGTACGGTAAATAAACAAAATTTTAGGTATTGAATGCACAAATAATCCCCATTGGATGAGAGAAAATCATACCCAAAATCCACAAAAACTGAATGTTTGGGCAGGGATTTTAAATAATAAAATTATTGGACCTTCTTTTTATCAAAGTCTTACGGAAGACCGATATTTAGAATTTCTTTAAAATGACTTACTTCCCATTCTCGCAGTTTCTTTTCCAAATTCAAATCAGCCTAATATACCAGATAGATCGATTTGGTTTCAACAAGATGGTACTTATCCCTATTTTGCTCGACAGGTGCGTAAATATTTGAATGCGTAGAAGGGGACCTACGGAATGGCCTGCAAGGACTCCAGATCTCACACTCCTGGATTTTTTCCTTTGGTGATATTTAAAATCAAAAGTGTATAAGAAAAAACCCCGGAATGTAGATGATTTAAAATTAAAAATTAGATACGAAAATAAGGCAAATTAATGAAAGTACTCTAAGTTATGTTTTTAAAAGGTTTTTAAGCAGATTTGCATATTGTCAAGAAGTTAATGGTACCATTTTCAATACCTAATAAAATAATTAAAACAATAAATTAAATAAATAATAAAATGCTAAAATTTTTATTTTTTAAGTTTAATTTAGGGGGATCATTTTTACTTTTTTGTTTATTCATTTATTAGTATTTAGTTCTTTGACTGTTTCTGGTTATCTAAATTTTCTTTCAATTTTACTTACTGTACTTTTTGTAATGAGCCTTTCTGGATTTTACGTTAAACAAATTATAAACTTCTTCTTGAGTTCTTGTTTTGTCTCCTTATACAATAAAAAAAAAATTTCAATTCGTTGAATTTCATTAAAATGCGTCATATTTACTTTAATTACTGACACAAGTTATAATATGAATTAACTTACAAAATTTACTTGCTTTACCTCTAAAGCCAAAACCAAAAATTGAATTGAATTTTTTTCCTTTTGCTTCGAGAGCTAAAGATAGGTACAGGATATGCTACATAAATCATGCGTAGAATTTGACATAGAATAGATCTAAAAAAATGGTTTCCATTAAAAAAACAATTTTTGTATCAAAATCTACTTTTTGACGTACCCTGTATAATTTCTCTTTAGTGCAAAACATGCGCAAGAAAAAATTATAGACACATGTGCGAGCATTTTTTTAAACCCAATACCTTATTTTTAAATAAATTTGTTAAATATTTTAGCCGCTCACCAAAAATTGTTGAGATCAAAAATTTTAACTGGCTATGGTTTTTAGAAAACTAAAGATTATTTTTCGAAATGTAGGATTTGACGATTCACGAAAAAAAAAACAAATTGAGGATTCGCTATTAAAACTTTGATTTTTTCCGAGGATGAGGCTAAAAATATCTTTTTCTTGCAAATTTTAAAATAAAAATTTTCCTTAGCAAAGTGTTTCCCTTTAGGCCAATAGCATCTGGTATACAGACAGGCACCCTACTAGGTATATAGCAATGGACCGGACGAATTTGCCATCGTCCGCTATTTGTGTATGCATGCAAGAAACAATAAAGAAACACAATTTTCAGTATGTTGGGAATTATAAAAGTTACTGAGGATTGAACGAAAGCGCGCCGCTTGGTCGCGCGAACCTGCAGTGTTTAGAGGGTAATCGCAAATTCGTCCGGTCCATTGCTATATACCTAGTAGGGTGCTCCTGTCTGTATATTTGGTGCGACTATGACGTTACATTGGTAGCCTGCGACCATATTTCTTATAAACTTAATCCCATAGAAAAGGCCTTTTATAAAAATCTTCTATATTTTTGTAAAAAAGCTGAATAAATGCTTTAAATAAATTTTAAGACATGTAAATAATACTCAATGTAATAAGACTATATTAAGACATACATGGAATGTTAATATTAAAACCAGAACTTTTGCATTATACCTTAAATTGGGTTATCATATTTAGAAGTGAGGTAATCAATTTCACATTTTTAGGGCTTGATGTTTGTATATATTTGGCATTGCTGGTATATACAGGGTTAGTCAAAAAATAATTACGTCCGTATAATCCAGATTTAAAAATACATTAAAAATAATATTTATAAGACATTTTTTCTTAATTTTAATGGATATTGGCTCAAGTAAACAGGGACCTAAGAACCCGAAAGAACTGATTAAAAACAAAAGAGATACTACATAAAATAAACATTTTCTTTATGAGACACCCTATTATTTGAGTCTTATTTTTTTTTGTTAATAATTTTTATATTAAATATGCTTTACTTTTACCAATGAATATTAAAATTAGTAATAAATGCTAGTCTTTGACAAAATATTGACTTTTGTGCTTTTGAATTTCAGGTATTGTTATCTTTCTTGTTTTCTGATTTAAATGCAAATCTCCTAAATAAATTAAATTAATTCTGTTGTTACTAAAAATGAAGAACATCCTTTTTATTCACATTTATTGAACAAAATGAGACGCTTTTCAAAACGAACCAGTAGATAAGATCTTCCATTAAGAAAATGTTAATTTTTAAAAACATGTTTTTAAGTGTTTGGTGATTTAAGGATTTTTTCTTACAATTTGAAATGCTTTTAAAGGTATTATTTAAAGGAATTCAAAAAGGTGGTTTGTACCTAAGTTTTAGGTAATTTTATGAAAATTTTAGATTAAAAATAAAAAAAACTGACGGTGAAAAAATGGAAAAATCGGATATTATGTTTTTTAATCGAACCCCCTGTATTTTATTTAAAATATAAAATCTTTCGGTTTTTCCTTTAAAATATATAACAGCTGTGTTTGAAACATTTTAAATTCGACTTAAATCTTTTATTAGGTCTAGTAAGCGTAAAGCCAAACAGAACTTCTATTTGGACCGCTTGGCCAAGAATGACGCGATAACAAAACAAATGAATTGATATAAGATAAACAACACATGTTATTATAGTAATAGTAGGCAATATTTTTTCTTTCAGTACAAAATACGTCAATTTCATTTATTTTGTTATCTGTCATCATCCTTGGCCAAGCTGGATCCAACGTAGAAGTTCGGTTTGGCTTTCACGGCTTACTAGACTGCTCCATTGTATATAAAGTGAAAATTTAAAGTCGAATTGTTACAAAACTGCTTATCCAAACATAGACATATTATATACTTTTAAAAAGGGGAAAAAGAAAAAATTGTTAATTTTAATAAAACACAGAGTGTTAAAAAAATATTCTAAATTTTTATATTTTCCGATCGTCAGTTTTTTTTTAATGCAATATCTAAAATCTTTATAAAAATCTAAAACTTTTGTATAAACCACTTTTTTGTATTCCTTTAAATAAAACCGTGAAAGGCATGCCAAATTATAAGGAAAAACTCTGTACAGAAAAAATACACAATATGGCAAATTTTTATCAGGAAGGCTACAAGTATGACTTTATTTAGTCCTCGGTGGATGACCCTGTACATCTGTACAGAAGAGTTAATAAGGTGTATTTCTTTGAAAGTGTCCAAACTAAAAAAAAAAAAAATGGTTTTAAATAGGGTATACAATTTGGAGAGGTACAAAAGCTGAGCAGCAAAAGAATGTGTAATTTTTGTAATATTTTTTATTTTTGGCTAACCCTGTATACTTTACCTGCTACTATAGTCTCTAGGTAGTAAAAATTGATTAAAAGACTGGTTTTAAGAAATCTACATCCAATTTAAGTTCTAAAGTAAAACGTTTATGCTGATGTAATGTTTGACAATATAGGGTGTTCCGTGTATTAGAAAATAGGCGGGATGAACTATATTGAATAAGTATATTACATGAAATATATAGGTGTTAAAAAAAATACGTGTTTAATTTCTCCCTATCATATAATAATTGTTCCGTAACACCTTGTATAAAAATACGAATCGTCCTTTTACACCTTTTTATTGGCAATCAGGTTAACAAACCTCTCTATGACAACAACAATGCCGTATTTAGGCGGTGAAAGATGGGCGCTTGCCATGGGCACTTGCCATGGACGCTCGCCAAGGGCGCAGAAACCTGGGGGCGCAAAATCGGCTATTTTTTTTTCATCAGTTATCATTACCAGTAGTCATATTACTATTATTTTTTATTGACAAAATTAAATAAATAAATTAAAACAAAACAATTTTATGACAAATTTTTAACTTAGATACTTAATTTAATTATTTCCAATAAATTAAGACTGAAAAATGTATGAATTATTAATATAATATCAATTTATCCTAAAACCTACAGCGAGAATGTAACTCTTTTGATTTTTTTTAATATTCAAGCTGCAAATAAATTTTATAAATTGGGGGCAGCACTGTTCCTTTTTTTGTTGCATATTACTTAATTTATTAAAGCATAAATGTTACGTTTTAGTACGCCTGCAATGCACAGTATTTTTGTAACTACGATTTTATTGTTAAGAAAATTTATTCTAAGTTTAATTATCCGCAAATAAGGTTGTATAGATGATTTATATTCCACTTTATTCAGTCATATACACAAACAGTTGTTTTATGTAAATCATGTCTCTTTCAAATAGTAGGCTAATATTTTTATATAAAGAAAACATAGAATTTGACGTAAATTACACCACAAAATTGGTATTTTAAATAAACGAAATTCTCGATTCAAAAAAATTTAAACCCACAACTTTGCACTTTAATTTTGTAAAATTTCGGGAAAAAACCCCCGACCTTTTCTTGGGGGGTATTCCATACTCCCCAAATTTCTCGGTGTGTGGGGGCGCAAATATTAAGCCCCGCCAAGGGCGCGGTCATACCTGGATACGGCTCTGCAACAATGCAACGTAACGTAAAGTCATTGTGAAGCCTCCTATCGCATTTTATGGTATCATAGAAAAGAAAAGAAAAGTCTGGAGATAGCATAAAATTATTTTAATACAGGACGCAAGAAGAGTGTAAAATGGGTAACTCCAGCGCCACCAGGATACTGCACAATGGTGGTCGGAATAGGGAAAAACTAAGGTAATTTAGTTAAATAAATTATGAATATAAATTAAATAATTCTAATAGGTTTTTAAACTAAACACATATTTTTAAAGTTCGTAACAATATAACATTAGGTGAGGTCAATTTATAAACTTAACGTTCCTGTTCCGCTCCCGTTTATGTTTCCATGCAGATGTCTGGCCTGAAATTTTACGATATTTTTTTGAAACAATGGATCATTTTTATAAATTATTTTTTATTCCGGAAAAACTGTTAACAGTAAAAATAAGAAAAACTTTGCACAATTTATAAGACCCTTTAATTGCCTTTTAAGAGACTTCCTACGATTTTTTTACGATACTTAGAAATAAATAAAAAACAGATTTTAAAAAAATCCCTACAATAGACTGCATACGAGAAAAAGGCCTATAAATGAAAGGCAATTAAATGATATATAAATTTGTACAAATTTTTTTTCGTCTTTTTTAAAAATAAACCAAAAAATTTACCATCAAATTTGACAAATGTAACGTAAAATTCAAAAATTCATAACTGCGAAAGTATTTAACCTGGTAACTTAAATTTTTCCCATAATTTAGTACAAATACTTTGCATTAAGCTGAAATTATTTAAAAAAGTTTAGCATTAATATTTTTTTCGTAATAAAAACAACGTGTAAAAAATATTCTATCATATATAACGAAATTTTTCAACGTCTCAAAAGTCTAATTTACTTGAAAATTTTT
The DNA here is from genome assembly GCA_019359885.1 of Listronotus oregonensis. Lineage (NCBI taxonomy): Eukaryota > Metazoa > Arthropoda > Insecta > Coleoptera > Curculionidae > Listronotus > Listronotus oregonensis. The sequence goes on from JAHBCN010004590.1 coordinate 45,119, forward strand.
ACAGGGGTCATATATATATATATATATATATATATATATATATATATATATATATATATATATATATATATATATATATATATATAATATATATATATATATATATATATATATATATATATATATATATATATATATATATATATATATATATCTAGATTAGTTGGAGGGATAAGTATGCCACTCACAGAACGACGGCAAATGTCATGCTTCTTTATCGATATATTTAAAAAAAACTTACCTCCGAAATATATGTAAAGCAATTAAATGGTACAATTATGGTACCATAGATGTCACTATAGCATTTTTACATGCATTTTAAAAAAATTGTTTGGAATTATTAAGTCAAACGTATTACAATGGACCGCTTCTAAGTTTTGTGTGGAATGATTTTTGACTTTGGAAAAGAAATAATGGGAATGTTAAAAAAATATATAAAAAAATTGTTAAAAAAATCCATTGAGAACCCTAAAATTTAAGCAAATCTTAATTAAAAATGGAATTTAAATATATATTAAAAATCGAGGCTCCTAATTAAGATTACTTTTGATGTTGAAATAGGAAAATAAATTATAGTTTAGAAGATCTAAAAAAATCCGCTTTTATAGCAAGTAGATAATACTTTAAAAATATAAATACTAAGTAGATAATACTTTTTAAGTATACAGAGTTGGGGTAACAGTAATAAAAAGTCCAATAATCAATTATGACTAATTAATTTAAAAAAGATTAAAAAAAAAAAGTGATTAACTAAATAATTCAAATATAGTAAAAAGCGCGGGGTGCTTAACAATAAATTTCTACATTTATTTTGTTGGTAGCTTTTTACAAAATTAGAGGTATTATAAAAATATTAGTAGTAAATTGCAGCCCACGCTTTTTTTTTTACTATAATTGAATTATTGTAACTTAATTTTTATTTTAATCTTATTCCAAATTAATTAGACATTATTGATTATTGGACTTCCCATCATAAACACAAACTTTTATACTTAATTATTTTTTATTTTTTAGTTCAGTTTGCTATAAAATCTTGTTTTTTTAGTTTTTCTAAACAATATTTTATTTCAAAACAATTCGAAAAGTTTCAGGCCTAATAAAACTGTTTTGCAAGCCCGTGAGTACTGCCAGATAATTTGTTCTTATTTAACCATTATTAAATTAATCATACATATCACACAAAATTGTAGCTTTGTACACCTCGTAGGTTATACCAAATTTTACCTAGGACACCACAACATACCGGTGTCATACTGTATCACATCATAACTAACAGAAAGCAGCACGTTTTCATAAATTGACAGAAAAGTACGGTCATTTTTTTTTGCGCAAGTTTAGTCAACGTTTTGCTGAGATATAATCTGGCTGCTTTATTTGAATTTTAACCGTTTCTTTCGTGTTTTGTACTTAAAAATATTAAACGCGCCGCCAGGGAGAAATCGTGCTATCTGTTAGTTATGCTGTGCACAAGTAAATATGTTACATGGTTTGCTAGCAAAAATTTGCTTTCAATCAAGGTGGCTGCTAGTTCTTTGACTACCATGGACACTATGCATGGACAAGTTAAACTTATGGCGTTAAGTGTTTTTATTTGTTTCTGTTACGTCATTCTCAAACGGAAATAAACAGATTTTAAGTAAGTTCAATAGCACTATATATTAATTAAAACATTACATTTAATTCAAATTATAATCAATCGCTGACCTTCCTCAATATAAATGTAAAATGTCAACAAAGTGATCTAAGGTAGATGGAATAAATAATAATAATAATGGTTTATGCAAGTACATACCTATACAGTGCGCATACTTATAAGTTTGTGTTACTTGATATAAAAAATATTTTAATACTGACATCATACACTTCAAATAAAATTATTGCCTGATTCACTACCACAGCATATATTTCCAGGTGCTTAACGTTATTAGTACTTAGTAATGGGAAAGTTAAGATAAAAATTAATAATGCATTATTAATAGATTAAAAGGAACTTTATTAAAGACTGAATGAATGATTGTTGGAGTTAGACACCGAAATCCTTATGGTTTGTTTGTGACATTTTATTTTTTTTGACAATTTTTCACTTCTTTGATTTTACTTCTTATTGGGATCGTTTATTTATGAGTATTATTAATGTATAATGTATACAAAATCATTTATTAATAGCCCTCATTAATGCATGTTTTTCCATTAATAAACGATTATAATATAGGCAACTAAAATACACGAAACAAAAATTGAGACTGTAATCTTGTTATTCAAATATTAACATTTACATTTATCAAGTTGGTTGCCTAAAACCGAAATAAAATATAAAAAATCAAGAACATTCAAAATTTAAAAAAAAGGCGACCACCAATTGCGTTAAATGGTCTTGACCATTAATCGCTCTGGTATTAATGCCCTCGTTCGTTACACAGCTATAAATAAACCCGATAACCTAATTAAATTTAATTTGACATAATCCCCTGAGATAAATCTCAATTCTGAAAGATTGTATAAGTCACGGAGGTACGTTAATGGAGTTTTATTTATTTTTTTATCTTTAGAATATTCCAGAAAGGCTTAAATGAAGCCTGCTGCCTAGTTATGATTTTTTTAAAATAAAATAGCCTTCGAAAAAAAAACATAAAAAGTAGCAAAAAAGATTTGGTTTGAATTCGGTGCCTTTGTTTTTTATAATGTGCCGCTTCCCGCACGTGTCTGTAATAATAGACCATATATATAAGAAGCAAAGGCGACCGACAATAAAAATTAAACCTTTTTGCTACTTTTATGTTTTTCTTTCTTTTCAAAGGGCACCGAATTTTCATTTTAAAAATGATTCAACTATACTAAGTACCGGAGGTAATAAAATATTGCACAATCTAGTAATACACGATTTGTTTTTATTTTTTTTAAGTACCATTGTTTTCAAATCTAATCAAATTTTTAATAATTAAATTATGAATATGGTAGCTTAAATTATAGTATATGTAAACAAATAAAAAAGTTAGGTTTCTAAACATTAAAACAATCATGTACTAACACTCTTATGTATTATCTAGATTTTCTACTTTTTTACCTTCCACTATATACATACTTTCCTAGTAACCAATGAATCAGTATAGTCCAGTAAACGAACCTAAAAACTGAAAAACCTGTCAATTTTTTCAAAATCGATAGATTTGCATAAAAATTTGGAAAGCTTAACTTACCCTCCTCTTCAAAATCTATATTAAGCCAATGAGCGCTTTTTTATTTTTTAGTGAAAACTACCCTTTATTTTTAAAACCTATAAAACTATACATGAAAGCCTAAGTTGAGTGAAATTTAACTGAAATAAGTTGAAAAAGTAGTATTTTGTTTCTTTAAAACAATATTGGAAATAGTTCAGCCCTTAAAAATCAACCCTTATTATGATTTAAGCAAAAAATATTTACCTTAAAAATTTATACAGGGTGTTAATTAATTAAGTTCCGATAATACAGGGTGTGAACCCGGGTAATTTTATGGAGAAAAGTTTATATCAACATATTATGTCCCAAACCTCTTAGTTTTTGAACTACCGGGTGTTAATACTTGAAGAAAAAGGAGTTTTTCATCATAATTTGTTATCAATCTTAGATATATTTATGAAATTTTGTACACATCTTTTTATCATTAAGTAGCATTTTTTGACGTAAAACTTCAAAATATTTGCAACTCAAAAAGCTACAACTTTATACCCTGGTAATTTTTACGTATCTTTCTTGGTTTTCGATTAAAAAAAAACATCTAATAAAATTGTAAAATTTGATTTTCACTTGCAGCTCCATTTTTTTTAAAAGCAATTTAAAGCGGTTAAAATTTTGAAATGCATTATTAATACATAGATAAAGATAATTGAAAAAGGGGGCTACGACTCATTTTAATTAGGGGGGTAATTATGAAGTTGTTTTCGAAGATTTTTGCACTCAAAAAATGTTGGTCTAGCCTTATTTTCATAACTTACTCAACTTTTATGATACATAACTTTAAAAAAAGAAAGAAAGGTCTTTGCAAATGCTTCAAAAGTTTTATTAGTTTTTCCCCCCCAATATACGTAGATTTTGTTATTTGCCATTAAAAACCGGAAATTTTTGTTTGATGAATATTTTCTTTAAAAACCCCAGCTTTGGGTTTTTATTGGTTCCAAAATTAAATTTTTTAAAATACTTTTTTTTTTTTCAGTTTTTTGATAAAATGCATACTTATCGAGTTATTTGCAAAAAAAGATTAGAAACGTTTTTTTTTTTTTGAAAAAAAAACTTCGACTTTCGATCGCGATTTCTGTGGTCAAAATATTTTAAAAAATTTCCACCCCCGAGATGGTAAAGGCGCATTCGGCATGATAAAGATTTTGATCCTTGGACTATGCCCTATCTACTGTCAAAGTTTAAAGTCATTCTATGCATTTAAAAAAAAAGCGAGGCAAAATGGTTTGTTTCCTGGACTAGTATTATTAAAAACAATATTAATGCATAAATTATTCAAAATTGGGCCCCACGTTGGGCGCCACTCTAGTTACAGTGATTAAGTATTTTTCAAAATTGCAAGAGAAGCGGCAACATTTTCTTTGAACTGTTTTAAATGAGTCACGAAATCGTCAAAACAAAACACAAACGAATCAAAAGAACTTTCCGACCGAGCTCCCCCGTGATCTCAACGCGTGGCCTTGACAGCTGTTTCTCCTAGCCTAAAATTATACGACGTCGACAACCAGTCGGCAAAGCTAAAATTGTGTTTAAGTGTGAGTGTCTTAAGAAAATTTTAGTTTTCTTTAGTTTTTAGAGTGTTAAAAATCGTGAAAGTGTAGTGCTATGATAAAAATTAAGTTGCCTTGTCAATAAAATAAAATATATAGGTTAGGAGTGCCCCTATTTAAGGTGCGTAACAACTGTGTATATTATGATGTTACGGGTGTATTTATCATTTCATTATAACCTTGTCTCATTTATCTGTATGGATATTGCTTAGGGACTAGGTGTATTATACCCAATTAATGCGATATGATGTGTTGATAATATTGTTCATTGTTGACACGATATACTGTTTGTGTTTTTATCGATTTTATGGTCCTATCCTAATTTTTAACGATTGGACCACATCATGCGAACATCTAACCTAGATTATGAAACAACAAATAATACATATTTACCAGATAAAAATTTAGAGACCAATGTTTTCTTAGTTTGTAGTTAAAACAATGAATGATTCATAGTTATATCATACAATTGGCGCGCATGTATAGGAAAACTAGGATAAATTAAAAAATGTGAAAAATGAGTTATTAATGTAAATTAAACTGTAATTTGTATTTTTTTCTTATCGGGCCCACAGCCGATATTACTGAAATTTTGTATAAGGCGGTTTTTTGGAGCGCTGATCAGAAATCTAAAGTCGAATTTTGTTGGAAACTTCTAATTTTTAAGTGATAACGCATCACTCGGACCTAACCTCAAAACTGCACAAACTTTCCTAAAATTAGGTACTCTTTTTTTGGTGCTGGTAAAGAAAACCACCCACGGAATTTATTTTTTGATTATATGTTTCTATATTTGATTCGATCATTTTTGAAACACTGAGCAAAATAAAAAATTCGGATCCTTTAATTAAATGTGATAATGTGAAAACAATAATACCTACTTACCTACATAAAATATAAACTAGGGGTTTGTTGAACTTTAACATCTTTTGTAAACAGCAATATTTTGATATACTTATTTCTTTCACTTATTTGTTACTTTATAAGAAACCACATATAGGATCTAAAAAAATAATTTTTTACTTACATTATTACAAAATAAAATAGTTTCTTTATTTTCCATATAAAGAGACTGCCGTTCTTTGACGTGTCTCTGCTTAAATAAGCAATGTTTCCAGTTTTTTTCTGATAATTTGTTATTATTGAAGATTTTTTCCCTTTTAACAAAAATAAAGTTTTTTATATAAAAAAGTAACAACTAACAAACGACAATTTCCAAGCTATTATCTAGTTCTGGTTAGTTCCGAGGTTAGTTCCTGGTTAGTGCTGATTAGGTTTTCCTCGTTAAATTGTAAATTTTCTTTATCAAAATGCGCCGTTCTGGTCGGTCATTGTTAGTTCTGGTTAACTCAAGCTGCTATTTATTTTCCCCATTTATATTTGTAACTGTCAGGAATTTCAAATATTTTACAAACTTTTTCATTCCAAATTAATAATATTTCTGTTTGGCAACACTGTAAACGTCTTGTATGCGGCGCATGTATTTATTACACGTAAATCGTAAATATTTGACAAAAATGTCAAATAATGACCAATTTTATAATTAATTGCGATTTTCTTGGTAAAACCTACTTCATCCGCATTTTTTTTTGTCTCAAATAATATTATTCAAAGTATATTTTACATTGAAATTTTAAAAATTCTCCGTGGGTGGTTTTCTTTATCAGACCCCCCTTTTTTAAAACTACTTAGTAACACCGAAAGTAGAAGATTTTATGGTAAAATATTTGGTATTTTAAGATAATTTTATTTTAACGTTTTTTTAGTCGTTATTTTTAACAAAAAACACCACCAAAATTTAAATTTTAAAAAAATTAAAAAATTATCCAGAGATTTTAAAGCAGTGGAAAACAATTGAAAATCTCCTACCTTTTAAGTTTAAATTGTGTAAAAATGGAGTTTAGATTAATAATGATTTGTTTTACTACAACTGGTAGAAAAATATAATTTTATTTTATAATAATCAAAAAAAAAATCTCTCATTAGGTCAAAAAATTTTTAACCATAATTCGTTGTTAGTTACCCACCATAGAAATAAATATTTTCAATAAAATTTATGCGTTGCCATAGTGACCTATTAAAAAAAACCATTTTGATTGGTTAAAAAGTACTGATGCAAACTTTTCTATGAAAAACAGGTCACTAGTAGTAGATTACGAGGTATATTAACTTAAAATTAAAATGTGTGTAAAACATAAAGAAAATGCTTTAAATAATGTAATTATCAACTTTTACATACCTACTTTCATAAACAATTAATTTTATTTATAAATGCTGATCGTAATGGTTATGACGCATGTGGTGACGTAGCTCGCCTGTAATGGTGGTAAGGTGAGTCGAAAACTAGTAAAGGAATTTTTGCAGTTTAAAAGTTTTCTTCCGTAAATTTTTTCTTGTTGCAATTTTTTTGCATGCAATTGTATTTAAGTTTTTACTGTTCGAAGTTTATTGCTGCAATTTGTTTGGACAATAAAATTTCCCAACTTACCGAAATTTGCAAGCATTACTTCTGAAATATACCTATTTTAACCAACGCTCGACGCTCTTTTTGGTTAAAATAATTGTATAACTGTAAAAATATTGTCACGTTGGTACCTTAAAAATACCTAAAATATTTACTAAAGTAACCGGGCAACTGAGAGTAAAATAGCGCCTGTTGTATTTTTCTGGTACAAAATAAAAATTGCATCATTTTTTTTAGAATCCAAGAGTGCGCGTGTGCAGATTTAGAAATTGTTCAGTCACACTAAAAAATTACCGACTATGAAATATAGCTCAGCCTTGAGCTCAGCTCTATCGCCGGCGTCAAAACAAAAATTAAAAGAAAATTGACTTACCTAATTTATATTGAATAAATTTAAAGTAACAAATAGCTTGTTCTTAAACAAGTCCTGAAAGTTAATTAAAAAATGATTACCTACTTGGTGATTTTAAAAATTTTAAACCTGTAATATTTGAAATGCAAACCTTACCTATCTGTTTTTATGAAGATAACATAATTTAATACATTTTGGTAGGATACTTATACAGCATGGAGAACTGAAAACAAGTTTCTTAAACTTATAACTTATAATTCAAAGTGTTTATTAATGTTTTTTCCGGTCTGGAGAACCATTCCATATTATTTTCCTATTTTAATAACTAGAAACATAACCCAATGGACTTTACTTCTTTTTTATGTACCTAATTTGATGTCTTTTTCAAGTAGCCCAATTTTTTTTTATAGATAATGATCCTGGAAATTTTGGGAACGTTCGTTGACGGTGGGGCCGACCAAAAAGGGCCTGAAATAAACCTGCATCAAATATTACATCAAACTAAACAAAAGACAAAATTTAAGAAATAAAAATTTTTTAATATTCATTAAATAAGAAACTTTTTGTTTTATTATATTTTTAGAGTGTTTTTTTCCCTAAACATGTATAAAATATGTAAAATAAAGAAGGCAAATACAATAATTAGAGTGATGTGCCTGACACAAACATTTTTTTTTTTTAAAAGGGGCCTCCATTGATAAACCAAATATAAATTAATTCCGGAGGTCACAATTCACCTTATATAAAAATCCGTAAAAATTTCAAAAATTTACCTTTATAAATAAAACATCTGTAAAAAATGATTTTTTTCAAAACCAGGTAAAAGCACCTTTTCTTTAAACGGAATAAAAAGATTTAACTCTTTTCCCTCTAAAAACCAAATATGGTAAATTTAACTTTACCGGGGCGCTAATTCACCCTTTTATGACCAAAAGTCCTAAAAAAAAAAAAAAAATATATTTTTTTTAAAACAAAAGAAAACGCACCATTTTTTAAAACGGAATATAAAAGATATACCCTTTACCATCTAAAAAAAAATGGTAATTTAACTTTACCGGGCGGGGCCAATTCACCTTTATATCAAGAGTCCTAAAAATAAAAAAAAAAATTTTTTTTTCAAAGAAACAAAAGAAAAAGCACCATTTTTTTAAAACGGAATTAAAAAATATACGCCTTTCATCAAAAACCAAATATGGTAATTTAAGTTTACCGGGCGTCCAATTCACCCTTATATACAAAGTCCTAAAAAATGACAAAAAAGTTTTTTTAAAAACAAAGAAAGCACCATTTTTTTTAAAACGGAATATAAAAGATATACCCCTTTTCCATCTAAAACCAAATATGGTAAATTTAAGTTACCGGAGCGATCACAATTCACCCTTATATACCAAAAGTCCGTAAAAAATGACAAACATTTTTTTTTAAATAAAGAAAAAGCACCATTTTTTTAAAACGGAATATAAAAGATATACCCCTTTTCCATCTAAAAACCAAATATGGTAAATTTAAGTTCACCGGAGCGATCACAATTCACCCTTATATACCAGAGTCCTTAAAAATGACAAAACAAAAATTTTTTTAAAAGCAAAGATAAAGCACCTCTTTTTTAAAACGGAATATGAAAAATATATACCCTTCTCATCTGAAGAACAAATATGGTAAATTTAAGTTCGCCGGAGCGATCACAATTCACCCTTATATACCAAATTTTTTTTTTCAAAAACCAAAAAAAAGCACCATTTTTTTAAAACGGAATATAAAAGATATACCCTTTCTTCTAAAACCAAATATGGTAAATTTAAGTTTACCGGAGCGATCACAATTCACCCCTTATATACAAAGGTCCTAAAAAATGACAAAAAAATATTTTTTTGTCATTTTTCACGACTATTTTATAAGGGTGAATTGCCGTGGTCGCTTCCGGTGAACTAAATTCCATATTTTGTTTTTAGATGAAAGGGGTGTATCTTTTATATTCCGTTTTAAAAAAATGGTGTTTTTGTTTTTTTGAAAAAAAATTTTTGTCATTTTTACGGACTATTGGTATATAAGGGTGAATTAGTCGCTCCAGGTGACTAAATTTTCATATTTGGTTTTTAGATGAAAGTATAGTTTATTCCGTTTTAAAATGGTAGCTTTTTCTTTGTTTTTTGAAAAATATTTTTTTGTCATTTTTTACGGACTCTGTTATAAGGGTGAATTGTGACTCAGTAAATTAAATTTACCATATTGGTTTTAGTAAAGGTATATCTTTTTCCGTTTTAAAAATGTGTTTTCTTTTTTTTTGAAAAAAATATTTTTTTGTCATTTTTTACGATTCGATATAAGGGTGAATTGTGATCCTCTTATTAAATTTTACATATTTGGTTTTAATAAAATGAGTATTTCTTTTATATTCCGTTTTATGAATGCTGTTTTTGAAAAAAATATTTTTTTTGTCATTTTTACGGACTTGTATATAGGAATTGAATTGTGATCGCTCCTGAATTTAAATTTACCTATTTTGTTTTTAGATGAAAGTATATCTTTTTATATTCCGTTTTAAAAATGGTGCTTTTTTTTGTTTTGAAAAATATTTTTTTGTCATTTTACGGACTTGGTATATAAGGGTGAATTGTGATCGCTCGGTGAACTAAATTTACCATATTTGGTTTTTAGATGAAAAAGGTATATCTTTATATTCCGTTTTTAAAAAATGGTATACTTTCTTGTTTTTGAAAAAAAAAATTTTTTGTCATTTTTTAAGGACTCTGGGTATAAGGGTGAATTGTGATCGCTCTGAACTTAATTTCCATATTTATTTTAGATGGAAAAGGGGTATATCTTTATATTCCGTTTTAAAAAAATGGTGCTTTTTCCTGTTTTTGAAAAATATTTTTTTGTCATTTTTTACGGACTCTTGGTATATAAAGGTGGTGTCATCGCTCGGTGAACTTAAATTTACCATATTTTGTTTTTAGATGGTAAAAATTTATATCTTTATATTCCGTTTTAAAAAATGGTGCTTTTTCTTTGTTTTGAAAAAAATATGTTTTTTTTTCATTTTACAGACTCTTGGTATATAAGTAAGGTGAATTGTGATCGCTCCGGTAACTTAAATTTCCATATTTGGTTTTTAGATGAAAAAGAGTATATCTTTATATTCCGTTTTAAAAAAATGGTGCTTTTTCTTTGTTTTTTTTAAAAAAAAATTTTGTCATTTTTACGGACTTTTGGTATATAAGGGTGAATTGTGATCGCTCCGGTCAACTTAACACCATAATTGGTTATTAGTGGAAGAATTATATCTTTTATATTCCGTTTTAAAAAAATGGTGCTTTTCCTTGTTTTTAAAAAAATATTTTTTGTCATTTTTTAACGGACTCTTGTTATATAAGGGTGAATTGCGACCTGCCTGTTTTAACTATTCACCATATTTGGTTTGATGGTAAAGGTATATCTTTTAAATTCCGTTTTAAAAAATGGTGCTTTTTCTTTGTTTTTGAAAAAAAAATTTTTTGTTATTTTTTACGGACTCTTGTTATAAAGTGAAGTTGCGACCGCCCCGGTAAATTTAAATTCACCATATTTAGTTTTAGATGGTAAAGGGGTATATCTTTTATATTCCGTTTTAAAAAAATGGTCGTTTTCTTTTTTTTAAAAAAAAATAATTATTTTTTAAACGGACTCTTGTCATAAAAGGGTGATGTGACCGCCCCGGTTAATTTTATAATTAAATAATTAAATTTACCATATTTGGTTTTTAGATGGAAAAGAGTTAAATCTTTTTTATTCCGTTTAAAAAGAAAAGGTGCTTTTACCTTGTTTTGAAAAAAAATCATTTTTTACAGATGTTTTGTTTATAAAGGTAATTTTTTTTTGATTTTTTTTACGGATGTTTTGTGTATAAGGATGAATTGTGACCTTCCCGGTAAACTTTAATTTACCATATTTGGTTTGATCAATGGACGGCCTCTTTAACAAAAAAAAATGTTTTGTCCAGTCACATCACTCTAATTATTGTATTTGCCTTCTTTATTTTACATATTTTATACATATATTAGGAAATAAACACTCTAAAAATATAATAAAACAAAGAAAGTTTCTTATTTACATAATGCAATATTAAAAATATTTCTATTTAAATTTTTGTCTTTTGTTTAGTTCGTCGATGGTAATATCTTGGATGCGACGCGACATTTAATTTCAGGCCCGCTTTTTCCGGTCGGCCCTACACCGTTTCAACGAACGTTCGGAACTTCAGGATCACATAGATACTCTTGAAAGAATACAAAAGATTTCAAATATATTAAGCCCGTGTACTGACATTACAGTGCACTGTATATTTCCCTAGTATTTAATGAATCAGTATTACTAATGACAATATTATTTGATATACTTAGATTTTAATTAATTAATAATTTAATTGGGCTCCATATTGGGCGCAACCTATTTACCATTTTGGTTCTTTCTTGATTTACTTTAAAGAACAAATATAATTGTTTAAATTTCTAGTTATTTTTCTTTGTGTTTTTCTTTTAATTATTCATGTATATTTGTAAGCTATTCGATGCTGAATATGATGCTAATTCATCGATATTATTATACAGGGTGTGTCTAAAACGTGCGGAAAAAATGCTAGCACCAATTCCCGAGGCTAAAATATGACTATCTAACCCGAGATCTAACCCAACTAACTTACATCAGTCCAAAAGTGGATGTTTTCAAAAATAGAGTGTCCAAAGTTCAGTTTGGTTTTACTTTTTCATAAATAATTTTATTAATTATCACGTTATTTGACTAGAGGATTTTTTGTGGGATGAAAAATTAAAATCCGCTTTCATTTTTAATGTAAAATTTAGAGGGCGATACCGAGGGCGATACCTGTGGTACCTTGTACACATTTATAAGGACATAATTTTTTGAGCCACTCTCTATATTTTTTTAAATAAAAATTCTTATTTTTTAACGTATTTTCCTAAAACGGTATAAGTGGTAAGAGTTAATTTGCGCACTCTCTTTTGAGATAGCTGGATTAAAAAAATATTTCGGCCACAGATGGAGGGAGACAGACTTATTCAAAGTGAGATTGACGCTTTAAGAAAAAATGACGAAATGTTCCACATATTTTAATTTAATTTTTTACGACGTACCTACTAATTTTTCTACACACATATGGAGGTCATTTTGAACATTTGTTTAAAGCATTTTTTTAATTTAATTAAATATTTCTTTTGGTGATAAATCTTTTACTAATTGTTGTTACCAGAGAATAAAATTAACAACACATAATGTATTTGTTGTGGTAATGGTTGGTCTTATTGTTGTAGCAATACAATAAAACATAATGCAATGGTAAGTAAGAGTAAGTTATCAAAAATTTACATCCAAATATCTCTAAAAGTTAGGGTGCTCAAAAACTCAGCTCATACCAGGTATATTTTTATTTTGGGAAAAAAAAGTTGGACATTTTTTTTTAACATTAAGTGACATATTAATTTAATGCCTTTGCCTCAAATAGCGTTCAATTATTACATAAGATCTGGCCATAAACGGAAATAATTTTTTAAGTCCACATATCTCAAAAATGATGCTCAAGTTAACTCTTACCACGTATACCTTTTTTAAAATTTAAAATAATTTTCATTTAAAAGTTAAATACAGAGCGCCCCAAAAAAGTCATTTCAAATTGGTGCAAGGTACCGTAGGTAGAGCCCTCTAAATTTTTCAGTACAAATGAAAGCAGATTTTAATTTTTCGCCTCACAAAACCCCATTTAGACGAATATTGTGACAATACACCAAATATTTAAAAAGTTATATACGCAACACTAAAACTATATTGAACTTTTGACACTCTGCTTTTCCGAAATCATCCACTTTTGGCCTAAGATAAGTTCAATTAAGTTCTTATATTTTAGTTTTGAGAAATTTGTGGTACCATTTTTTCCGCACCATTCAAAGACACCCTATTATTACTTGACACTTAATCAATCATTCCCGAAAATAATGTTATCGTTTAAGGTTTTTAATTGTGGTTAGTTGTAATTTACAACCTTTTTATTTTGTTCCTTTTTTTACGTAATTCAATGTTTTTTTGTCAATTAAAATAACTACCTTCACCATATTAATGTAAGTTTTGCTTAGTTTTACTAGCATTGTTATGGCATCTTTGGTATGTAAATTGGTATAGCTTTATCGATTAAAACTGAACCTTTAAATTTGCGTATGTGTTAAGTATCTAAAAACCAAAAAACTAAGTTTTATTTGCTTAAGACACAGTTAGCCTTACGATTACCTTCTGGTTAACATATTTGGATTGTTTATTAATGTTAATGAAGGTTTTAACCTTGTAAATGTTCATTTTGCCGGTCTGTTACTCACGATTCGAAATATATAAAATATTTTAATATTTAATTGTGCTATAGTTTGTTTTGTTCTGTTTTGGATTTAAGTATCGAATGAAAGTGATAATTATTTTAAAAAAGTACTTTTTCTCGAATTTGCTTGCTTTTGTAAAGTGGAAACGCGACTTTTACTCATCTGCCATCGGATGAAAATTATTTTTTATTAAATATAAAATATAAATAAAGTATCGCCAATAGGTTGCCTAAAAAGTTAAGTTCAAGGCTATGATTATATTTAAAAAAAAATACACATTTTTTATGCTCCTTTTATAATGTTAATTCTCATTTTCTTCTTCTACATGACAGTACTAATATACACTTTTTTCTAATTTTATAAGTAAGGCATTCCATACCTAAATATATTGGAATGACGACACAATACTTAGAAAATAGACTATACGGACACAAATATACCAAAATTGCTTCAACTGACCTGACATGAATTCCAAACAAAGCATGAATTTAATTTTTACGAAACTATAATACTGATACAAGACTCTAATTATAAAAAAACTAACATAACATGTTTATTTTTATCAAAAACAATTATACGAGCAATTATATCTTTTACTTTAGATTTTTTTTTATTTTGCCATAATAATCAAAGGAAAAACAGATGTAAACAAAAAAGTTTGTCGCATTCTTCTAAAGACAAGTATTAAAGTATTTTTATATCAATATTCAAGGGCATTATACGCGATTTCGATTCCTAGCAATAAATTGCTAATCGTTTACCTAAAAAGCTTATGCCTTTAAGAGGGTTGCTAAAAAAAATAATTATTTTACAGCGCAACAATTTTGAAATAAAAAGGTAATTTAAAAAAAAATTAGATCGACACCAAAAAAATAAACTTAAAAAATAAAATAATGTTTTTTATAAATTAATTAACAAAAACGTAATCAAAAATAGATATGAAGCACATTAGGCGCCTAAAATTTTTTTAAGGCCGGCTCTAGCAAAGCCATCCTTATTATTTTATTAAGTTTCACTTTCATACACCTATAAAATGTTGTATTTGTTTGTAAGCCCTAATAGATTACCATATGTAAATTTTTTGCGGTTACAATAATATTCTGAATCTGAAAATAAGGAGGGGAATAGATTCACGGCACTTAGGCCTCAGTAGGCCGTTGGCCTCCAAAAGGGGAAATCCTCTATCCCCCCACCCATTTTTAAGGGGTGACAACGTTAAGGGGATTTTTTAAGTCGGGGAAACCCAATATGACCAGCATGGATTTTCTGTTGACGAGGGTGCGGGGGCCCAAAGGATATGCTCATGTCTGTCTTCTGTTCAAACCTTCAAGATGTTAGGGTTTTGGGAAAAATTGACAATGCCCAGAAGAATTGATTAGGCGAAGGTTCCCTAGGATTGAAAAATGTTTAGTGATTCTTGTCAGGATAGTTCAGTGACCCGGAAAAGAAAATTTACGTTTCATCCCATCGTTTTGTAAACCCCCGACGAGATGCTTTAAGGTTTTTTATCGCAGACCCCAGACCTACAAAGGCCGGGGCCAAAGGGTTTGGTCCTGGAGCCTTCCCCAACGAGTCATCAATGCGATTACCTTGAGAGGGTCTTTATCCAGCAGGGGTTTCCCCACCTGGGAAAAACATTGAAAGGGCACGGTGACATTCTAGTACCACCCCCGAGGTGTCCGTATGGATAAGAAGACCTTGTCAGTGATGTTCATCGATTTTTTTTTGAGCTATGGTTATGCCTGTAATTTTGAAGCACACTTGGCAACTTCTATAGTCCATTTGATGTTTTAAAGAGATCTGAATAGTTCCAATCCGTTACGATAATAACATGCCCTTACATCCTTTTTTTTAAGGGGGTTAAAAAAAGGAAAATAAAAGTCTCAGGCTTTTTAACAAACCGGTAAATATATAAAAAATTTATGAAAAAAAAATTTCTTATTATTTATTAACCCAAAAATATTTTAAAAACGCGTCCCAAAAAAAAAATTTTTTTTTGGTTTGTTAAAGAAATAAAAATTTTGCATGAGTCGGGAAAATTTAGACCCGACTAATTGATCTGGCTTTTTTATTTTTTCAGTTCCTTAAATATCTACTTTAAAGATATAAACATTTCAAAATGCCTCAAAAATATATTTTTGCTAAAGAAATTTCCTTTTTAAAAAAATTCAAGGGTTGGCAGGAGGTCGCCCTTTAGCAGACCTGACTTTCTTTTTTAGGGTTCGTTAAGGGAATTATAAAAAAAAAGTGCCCCCAAGAACCCCCAAAATTTTTTCCCCACTTTTTGGGGGTTTTACTGACGAAAAGATTTTCCTAGCTTTACATATTTTATAAAAAAAACCTTAATTTTTTTTTATGAAAAAACCTTAAATATTTGCATATCATTAAGGAACTCCTATAGATTCACAACTTCTCAAAAGTTCTTGGCCAAACCGACGTTCTAATAAGAAATCGTGTCATCTAATACAAAAATATGTGGGTTAACGTCTTAGATTTAAAAGTACTTACATATGTATGTGTTTTTTAGAAAGATTTTTAAAATCAGTGAATTCCCAAAGATCTTTTCTGGTTTACAATATATGTTTTTAGATAATGGGAAATTTTTTTTAAATTAAAAAAAGATTATAAGAATTAGGATAAAATTTACAAAACATGTTTTTTCATCTTATTTCTTTTTTTATAAAATGAAAAAATAATGTCATAAATACCAAATAAAATATTTAGAGTTAACAAATAATAAATCTATGTTTAAAAATTAAAAATTACATCAAGTCCTAGGTCTTCCTGGATTTACCTAACGATGCTTTCCCCCCTTTGAAAAGTAAACCTATTTTTGATAATGGAATTTGGGGTTTTTCATAAAATTTTTTTTTTTTAAATTTTTTATAAACCCTTAGCCTTATCACCCAAAGGACCAAAAGTTTCAACGGCAAAAGGAATGAAAAAAAGGGGGCTTCAAGCTCTTTTATATTTTAGATGTTTTTTATTCCGAATACAAGCAGCCGCACCTACCAAATTAGAATTTTTTTCCAGATAGGATTTTTCAAGTGTATGGCTGTACGTAGTCCCAAAGTAATTGTTTTTCATATTTCAGGGGAAATTTAAAATCATTTCACCCACATGTTTTTCCCTCGCTTCTACAAATCCAAGAGGCCTAACAAGAAGGATTTTCAGCTGAAATCAGCTCTTAACAATGTTATTTATCTGAGTTCAGAGAACGCCCCCTTTTTTTTTAGGTTAACCCATGTAGGGGCCCTAAATAAGCATTTTCGCGCAACGCGGTGTGCCCCCCACACATACAGACCAAGCAAGAGCGATGTTGGAATGCTTGTTATTAACAAATTTGGGAAAGAGAAGATAGAAGTGTTATCCAAGCATTTTGGACCTGAAGAGCAAGTAGGCGTGCCTTATCTTCACTTGTCTGGCATATGTTTGTAATATTTGTGACGAGCTTGGAAATCAAGTCAAAATCTTTCTTTTTTTTTTGGGAATTTTTTTTAGTTGATTTTGAGATTTCAAACAGATAACCATCTACAAGACAATTATCTACTGTCTCAAGAATATAGGAAGGTAAAAAATTTTAAAAAATAAATCTGATACGTCATTGATTAAACCTAAAAAAGCGAAATAGACAGGGTGGATGTTCTCTTATTCCGACTTTAAATTTTACTGAAGTGTGTTTGTAAAACCGGGGGAAATTTTAAATTTTAAAATCACCATTTGTTATGGCCTGAACCAATTTTGTAATACATTACCAAATTTACAGTTAATCTGAGATTTCCAAAAGGTGAACATCTTAACAAATTAGACATTCGAGGTATAGCAAAGGAATATAGTAAATAATAGGAAATATGAGTCATAAATTTTAATTTGGGCAAGAGATTATAAAATTTGCCCTTTATTAATTTTGTATTCAATTTTATTTACGAAAAGACCCTTCCCCAAAAAATTAAAATTTAAATGGAATTACGACAGATTAAGAACAACACTTTAAAAATTTTATAGTATATTAGAATGACCCTTTAAAATAAAAAAGTTAATTCACACTTATAAAATTTATATTTAAACCCAAATCTTGATTTTTTTGATTATTTTATGAAATTATCTAAAAGGGTTTTGGGTTTCCAGCAAATGTACCGTCATCTAGATACATACCAAAGATTTATTTTTATTTATTCATTTATACCTTCACTGACTAATCACGAAATCTCGAAAACTACTTGACCTATGAAGATAAAATTTAGCAGGAAGGTAGATTATGAGTAGAAGACGTTAACTAAGAAAAGATTTTTAGGAAAAATTTCCTCTACAAAAATAGAAGGGGGGGAAGTTTGTATGGAACTTCGTCATTTCTGGACTTGAAAGTATAAATATTGCTATGTGGGCTATTGTTGAATGAATGAAGGCTGAGACCCTAGTACTAACGTACCGTGGGTGTCTTAAGTGTGGTGAGAGGGAGTTTGTTAACACGGGTCTTGAATATTTGGAGACTGGGAGAAGAAGGAAAAACTTCCACAGACTGGACACTCTAGGGATGGAGGAACGAAGAGGGCGGGAAGTTCGTGGCCTCTCTAGTTGAAATGTGTGCTACGATAAAAGTTGCACTTCTGTGTTGCTCTGTTGGGAGTACAGAAGAAATTCATACTGACCAACTCCTCTGGAGCAGAAGCCGCAGTATCTATAAAAGAGCGACGGATCCCGTACAGCTCGATGGTGGTCAAAAGGAGGAAGCTTTTCTGCAAGGGTGGGATCATTTATAAGACAAACAGCTCTTTTTTGAATGGAGTCCAAAATGCTAAGTTTTGTAAGAGACGCCATTCCCCAGACCTGAAAACAATATTCTAATCTAAAAAAAGGTTTGTTTTAACATTTTTGGAATTACATACTTTGGGAGGTTACAATGAAAATAAAAAAATCTTTATTGTTGAATTTGTAAATATGGGAGTTGGTAATTACGCTTTTAAAACATAGAAAGTGGTGGTATTTTTGGAACTGGACCCTGGGGGGTTAAAAGTTTGGATGAAAGTTTGTATAATAATTTCGAACTTACTCATTTACAAACTCCATTTATATTAGAAAATAATAACAAATAATATACGGTAAAATAAATGCTCAACGTAAGACGTGGGTCTGTATATGAATGTGTGGACGAAAGACGAGCGCGGAGAGCGATGTGATGTGACGGATGGAGTGAGAGGAGGGGCAATATCCTGCAAGAATGGGAAAACCAAACAGCCAAATTAGATAGATCACACGCAGTAGCTGCGGGCAAAAAGCTAGTGAAAAATATTATTGGGACATTTCGTCATATAGAAAACACTTTCGGCATAGGTGCCAGGATATGACCAACCTAAATAGTCAATTGAACCTATTAAACTTTTTAAGTCAACCTGAACAGTACAGTACGTTCCACAATAATTGTTGATTTCTCGTTTTACCTGCTACTGTTAGTCGTAAACCTAATATACTTTTGGGTACCCGCATGTAGGTCCGACTTAAAATTTTCTTTATTTATTATTGTACCTACTTTGTATATTATGTAGGTTATAGGCAAATTGCAGGTGTTGAATATAAAGCAGAGTCTTTTCTGTCTAGTTTACCAATCGTTTGGAGTTTGTCAAGGTATTTTCGTGTGTTATTGGGCATCCAAAATAATCAATCATTAATATTAGTAGGTAATCAGGACCTGTACCTTTCATAAGGTGCGATGTCTACACAATAGATATCTGTCAGGCAACTTATTTATGGTTATTTTCCACTAAGGGTTGTAAGATATAACAAATAAGTCCATTGTTTGTGATATTTTATCACACTTTAAAGAAAACACTGAAATGTCAATACTTTTGAATTTAAATTTAAATTATTTTAGCTATTTATTGTTTTATTAAACACTAATGTATTTTAATTTTTTTTATATATTAAAAATGGTGGCAGATTTGACACCGAAAGGTTTTTTTATTTTGCAAATATTTTTTAGGTCAATTTGCAACTTCATAAGGTCAATTGACTTTTTTACCATACCATCAAGAAAGTGGTCAAAGTGGTCCTCGCTGGCGAGAGTCAAATTCATCTTATTGATATTTTAGCCATAACCTTATAGAACATATTCTTATTGCACCTTATTTTCAAAAATCATAGAAAATATAAGTTTTTAAAAGTACTCATAGCTCTGTCCTTGTTATAAGTCACGGTAATAATAACTATATATCAGTAAAGTGTCCGCTAAAAGGTTTTTATTTAGTACTTGCCAAATAGCATATCAATTAGAGAACTTGAAGTCAAATTATGATTAATTAGTAAAATATGACGTAGATCAAGCTAGCCGTTTTAAGCAATATTATAATTAATGTATATTGTTTTATGGCGTACAAAAAAAAAAGATTTTGTTTTGTTTTGTTGTTAAAAAATAACTAAGAAAAACCTGGTAATAATAAGATAAAAGATTTGTTTTATCACTTAAAATACTTACGTAGAATCCATCTAAAATGGTCAAAAAATTGGTTGCTTGGCCATTTTTAAAAATAATAAAACTTTCCTGGTTGTTTTCCCCATATCTCAAGACTTAAAAACCGACACAACCACAAAAATTATTAATTGTATCTAATAAACAAACCCTTTGAATTTTTATGAATTGTCAAAAAATTATTTTTTAGCCGTAATTTTGACTTTAAATTACTGTGATTGGGTTGGGGATGAAAATCCTAAAAAATGGCAAAGAATTAGTTTAGAGCAATTTTTTTACACACTAAAATTGCTACTAGAGCTTTCATATTACGCTTTCATACATAATTTAATATATTATTATGCTTTAAGTTGTTGAAACAAATTTTGTGTAACAATTCAACTGCTGGTTTCATGTTATGCCAGCCTTGAGACCATGTAATAAAGTAGCTCAAAAGTATAAGTCCCAAAAAGCGTCCTAAAGGTAGATGTGCTAGCTCAAGTCAGAGCTGTCGCAATTACTTTTAAAAAGTAATTCAATTACAATACCAATTACTCTTCTAGGTAGTAGTAAAATTTTGATTAAATTTTTTAGGATCTTTGTTAAAAAATTTTGGGTTTTAAATAACACTATAATCTTGGACTTCCATTGTCTTTATTTGTTAATTGTTACACAACGTTTCGGTTAGTGATGTTTCTCCAACCGTTTTTAAGTGATAACTCTATATATAATTCAGTTATCAATTAAAACTAAAAGTAATTAAATATTTAAGCAATTACTTTATTTAAATTACTACATATATTAAACACGATAAAATATTTACACTAAACAAATAAAATATTTATACTAATATGCATGATACGCGCACGTCACACTATTTAAACTGCTTTTTTGGCAAGTTTAACATAAAATGACTCTAAAATAAAAATTTCTTTTTATCCAAAACACCAGCAAATTTTTCCACAAAAAAAGTATGAAAACGGTGGCTGTAAGCATCAATCGAAAATACTAAGAGGGGGATTTTTGGGGGCGGGTTTAAAGGGGCCCGCGGTTTTTTCTGGCTGGCCAAAATTTTGGCAGATTTTCCATAAGAAAAGGTTTTTTAATTTTTTTGTAGTAATTTAATTATTTATTAGGTTTTTAATTAATTTCTTAGTAATTCAATTACCTTAAAGTAAACGAATTACTGCCTAAGGAATTGAATTACTTGGGATTCGTGAAAATCAATTACGATTACATTATCCTATTAATTGATAATCCAAATACGATACAATTACCTTTTTTATAAAGTAATTGAATTAAAGTAATCCAATTACTCAGAAGTAATTGAATACGATTTTTCAATTATTTTAAGTCAATTACCGACAGCTATGCTCAAGTACCATGTAAACGTTATTATGATACAGAATTAAATGTTGTTAATTGTTGGAAATGATTGTTTCAATTGTATGTAAAAGAACAGCTTTGTAATTAAAAAAATAAATAAACAGATTTGTTTAAACTAGAAAAAAATTCCTACACTTGCATTTAAAAATAAGTCAGCCAGTTTTTTCCGCCAATTGTAAATAATTGGGTTTCGTGTTTGGCTTGTATAATGCCTCCTCCTACCGAGTCATTTACCTTTGTATATTTATTTGGATACACCTATTATTAGATTTATAGTTTTTGCCGAAGTTCTTTGTTTTTCTAACATGTTTTTGAAATAGTTACATCATGAAAAGTTACACATTAAATATATTGTTGAAAAATTAAAAACATTACCAAATTTTTTTTTTTTTAAACTATATTAGATTATAATCAATAAAAAGCAATGTATTTTGCTTTAACATAAACTCATTAAAATTATGGAATATTAGGTTGGGGGTCGAGTTTTGTTTACAAAAATCATCTAAAAAATTTAGAAAAATTACAAAAATGGTTCTTGAAAGATATATATATAATAAAGATTATAGCTTTAAATATTATTTGTTGATTTTTACTAAATATTTAAAATATAAATTGTGTTTTTATAATAATAATTATTAATATTACTTATTATTATCAATATTAATTATAATTAATATATTTTATTATAAACATATAAAATAATTTAAAAAAAAAATAGTATTGAAATTATTTTAAAACAATTAAACCCTTTTTTTGTACTAGAGTTAAACGTGAATTAAATTGATCCACAAATTAAGTTGGTATAAACACTTGTGTACTAAAAAAAGTTAGTCCTCAATTTGGTTTACGGACTTAATTGATCCTCGCGGTGTAAACTAAGCTATTAACAGCCACTTTTACAATTTCGTGTTAATCCGTAGGTTAAACCCAGGTTTAACTACTGCCTTAAAGAATATGCCTACTTTAATATTCATACAATATTAATAATGTCATTTCATCTATATTCAGTTTTGGTACTGTTTTTTTTAAGTAATATTTTAGGAAGAAAAATACAAAAAAATGTAAAAGAAACTGTGTTCCTTCCGGGGTTTAATCTCGAGAGTTCAAGTATAAAACATAAACGCGTTAACCCGTGCGGCCAAATTTGGGAAATAATAATTTGCATTGGTTGTTGTAGAAACGAACTATGTAGTTAGCAATTGCATGTACTGAATGAAATAAATTTTTTTTATTGGTGCCGTATTTTGCTTAATTAAAGTACGCCTGAGCGTGTTTAAATCCAACTTTCCAACACGCGCGTTTTTTAAAGGTTACCATGATACATCAATCCAAAACACGAGAAATGTGAAGTTTAAGATGACATTGCCAACCTTAGGGGGGCCCCCCACTGGTGGAGTCGTAGACCTACTGGTCGTGCGTAATTGTCCGTATATGTCGATAATCCCCAAAATGGGAAAAGGGGTTAAACGGCGTCGATTGCCTACGACTTCGGGCGGAAAAAATTAACCGACTAACCGACTCCCACTAGTCCCGTTTGGATGGAGTATTTTTAAAAATCTTGAACTAAATAGAATATGGATTGCGAAAAGCTAAGTAGCATGGTAAAAACGGAAACCATTATGGGACATGCGGGACAAGATATTACGCTAGAAAATGTCCAAAGAAAAAAAGTGAATATTTTTTTTTCTTTTTCTTGTTAATTTTCATATTAAGAATGAATTTTAAAAAAATATATATCCTTTGGGTCATTTTTAAAAACACCAAATGCAAAAATACTATACAAAATATCAGAAAATAAAAAATAGTGGTACTAATGGACGACCTACATCTAAAATTTGTAGATCTAAGTCGTCCATATTCTCACGACTATAAAGCATAAACTACCCTCCGTGGAAGTTAAGGTTTTAAAAAACGCGCGACTTTTAGCATGACGGCGAGGCAGGTTCCGGAGTTCTTGAAGTGAGCAACGTTAAAAC
This sequence comes from Listronotus oregonensis, assembly GCA_019359885.1. Lineage (NCBI taxonomy): Eukaryota > Metazoa > Arthropoda > Insecta > Coleoptera > Curculionidae > Listronotus > Listronotus oregonensis. Next base: position 68,863 of record JAHBCN010004590.1, read on the forward strand.
CAGTTTCCACAAAACTTTTCTTAAAAATCAACTTCTCTGATGGATACAAGCCAACAGGTAGCGTTAGCCGTGTGATTTATTGGGTTTTATTTAAAATATAAATTTCTGTGTGAGTAAAAGAGAAAGAGAGTAATATAGGGTTGGACAAAAAGTACATCTTGATGAAAAAATGGACAAAATGTGGACAATTTTTTCCACAGTATCCACAATCTCTTTAGATGTTCAACCTCTTGGAAAAATAACCTTAGGACCACTTTTTACCTTCCAAATTACCTTCAGATTATTCTCCATTTTGGGAAAACGGCAGGAAATTGTCGGAAATTTTGACCTGTAAAGGGTTGGTCCTAGACAAGAAAAAAAAAAATTTTCCCCTTTTGACTAAAAATGTTTGTTGGGTTTGTCTTGCACTATCTTTGAGAATTGACATATTTTTAAACCTAATTTTTATAGCAGTTTAATTTAATTCGGTTATCATGTTCGTTTCCTATGATTTAATGAACATTTGACCCTATAAAAACATTTCGGCCAAAATTGGTTTAATTTGTATTTTCTTGTAAGGCGTAAATTTGACACAGAGGGGTTTTATTTTTCCAAACCACGTTTTTTGTGATGTAAAATCTCTAAAAAGGCAAAAGAATAAAAGCAACTTTTGGAAAAAACAATACTTTTTTATTTCATAATTATTGGTGAATTAAGGTTAGAATAATAAAAAAAAAATAATACAGAAGTGCTATATTATCTAATCGAATTTTTTTTAATGTTTCTATTTTTAGGAGGCGTCCATTAATTACATGAGTCATTTAGGGGGAGGGGGATGTTTAGGCAGAATTTCACCTATTCTCACGTATGGGAGAGGGAGTTTCTCGGCAAAAAAGTATGTTTTTCCCGCACAATGAAAAATTGCGAAAAAACTTGGTTAAAAGAAGTAAAACATGTTTCTCCACTAACATATAACAAATACGACAAGCTAATCTTACACAACGATATTTTCACACTATGATTCTAGATTACGTTCTAAATAGTTTTAAATACTGTTTAGGCCAGGATGATGGTTGTTTTTAGCAATAACAAAATTTAAAAAGTTAACAACGGTTTAAAATGTTTAAAAAAACGTCATTGTCAGTGTTATTCAATGATTTTAGTAGGCAACCCTCAAAATCTGACATTTTGTTAAACATTCTACCGTTGTTAACTTTTAACAATTGCTAAGTCCATTGCTAAATTTAAAACGCGATCATCACTCGGCCGTTAAAGTCACAAATAAAAATAATTAAGCAAATTACGTTTTTTTAATAAATCCAACGCAGTCAAGCACGTATTAACGTATTTACACTAAAAATACGCATTTTGAAAAATATCATGTGAGATTAGGGAGGAGGGAGTCGAGCCAAATCTTACGACATCTTACCAAAGGGGAAGGGGAGATCGAAAAAGTGCCGAAATCGCCTTACGTAATTAATGGACACCCCTTAACAGAAAAATTCTGTTACTTTCGTTTACAATTTTCCAAAATCCAAGGCCTATTCATTTGTACAGGGTGTACAACTAAGAAAGGAGGCCGGCTGTATCTCAGAAAATATTTATCGCACAGCGTTGGGGAAAAAATATTCGGTAATTTTTTACTTATTGGGCCCACGGCCGATTTTATTGAAATTTTGTATACGGGGGTTTTTTGGGGTTGATCCGAATCTGAAGTCAAATTTCGTCGGACACTTTTAGTTTTTGAGTTATAACGTCCCACTCGGACCTAACTCAAAACTGTACAAACTTTTTAAATTCCTCCTTCCTAAACTAATTACAGCCAAAATGGAAGATTTTATGGAAATACACTTATTATTTTATAGATAAATTTAATTTCACCTTTATTTAACAAATATTTTTAAAAAAAAAAAAGAACAAAAAAAATATTATTTTTATTTAAAATGTCAACAAAATTGTCTAGTGATTTGAAGTTTTATGTTGGTACCCCAGACACTCGCGAAACAATTAAATGGCCTACTTTATAAATTTACATTATTTTTTATTTTTTCGGGATTTAAATTTGAAAAGAAAGCCCTTCAATTGTTTCTTGGTTGCCTGGCGTACCAACAAAACTGTCTAAAATCACTAGACAATTTTGTTGACATTTTTAAAAGTAAAAAAAAATTTTTGTTTGTATTATTATTAAAAATATTTGTTAAATGAAGGTGAAATCAAATTTATCTTATAAAATAATAGGTATATTTCCATAAAATCTTCAATTTTCTGTAATCAGTTTAAGAAGGAGGAATTTTAGGAAAGTTTGTACAATTTTTGAGGTTAGGTTCAAATGGGGCGTTATATCATAAAAACCAAAAGTGTCCGACAAAATTTGACTTCAGATTCGTAGTATAAAAAATTTCAATAAAATCGGCAGTGGGCCCGGTAAGTATAAAATTACCAAATATTCTTAGTAAAGTGGTCAAGAGAAATAGCTGGAAATTATTTTCAAGTTTCTGAAATGGCCGCTAGGGGGCGTAACTGCAATCTTGAATCTAAAAAAGTGATGTTTCTGTGAATTTTGCTATATTAACCTAACAAAAAAATACCTGATCTTTAAAGTCGAGGATAATCTGAACCTTTTTTGTTTGACAATTTTTGCTATATCTCTAAAAATAAAGTGGTGGGGGGTATTCAAAGGTTTCCGTCAAACACACCCTGTATCTTCGAAACGGCTGAGCCGATTTTAACAAACTTGGGCTAGTTGAAAAGAGCTATTCTTGGGCTATAAATCTTAAAATATTTAAAGTTTTGTTAGTTTCACACGTCGCCGCTAGACGGCTTTTTTCAAATTTCCGACAGAAATGGTTTATTTTCTCAAAAAAATTAAATTCATTGGTATAATTTTTTCTTTATAAAAAAGTAGCTAATTAATGCCTAAACAGGCTGGCGAATAAAAGTAATTAAGTTTGTTAAAATCGGCTCAGCTGGTTCGAAGATACAGGGTGTGTGTCACGGAAAACTTTGAATACCCGCCACCACTTTATTTTTAGAGATATAGCAAAAATTGTCAAACAAAAAGGTTCAGATTATCCTCGACTTTAAAGATCAGATATTTTTTTGTTAGGTTAATATAGCAAAATTCACAGAAACATCACTTTTTTAGATTCAAGATTGCAGTTACGCCCCCAGCGACCATTTCAGAAACTTGAAAATAATTTCCAGCTATTTCTCTTGACCACTTTTCAAAAATAATTAAATGGATTCTGTAAAAATAAACTTTTCATCTTAGTTTTCTGAAATAGTATGTTATAAATTTGCATGATGCTCGCGAAATATTTTTACCAGCTTAATAGTGTAGGCAGTAATTTATGAGGAAAGTCCCTAATTGACTCATTTTGTTGTTTTAAACTACGAAATATTCCAGTTACAAACTAATGGTACTTACTATTTTATTAACAATAAAAAAGTTAATAATTTGTAAACTTGCGGTATTAGAGCATCATCAGAATTGGCTGTCAATGTTAGCATATAATTGTTGATGATAAATATTACTTATTCAATAAAATATGTTCAAAATTATCAAACGTACTAATTTAGATTAGAAATTTTAATATTGGTAAACTACAATTTATTAAATATTGACAAAAAGCTATTTCCAAAATCCCTTTAAATAACTATATGTACATTTAAAGTAGAGATCATTAGCAAGTTATTTGCTTACTAATATATTATAATTTTTTTTTCTTTTAATAATAATTTTATCAAAGAAAGTTTTTCTGTCAGAATCATTATATCTTTAAAATATACAGGGTTTAAATAATATAATGCTCACTATTTAAATCAGCGATAGTGGAGCTCAAAACAATTCAAAAAGTTTATAAGACATATGTGTCCAAACTTGACAGATTTTTGTCTAAACGATGTGTGCAACCGAGAAATCTTATTCCTCAAGCAAAAGAAAAGAGTGCTCTTTTAAAACATAATAATTTGTGTTCTTAAAAGGGATATTTAGCCTATTCTTTTGGTAAGTACAATTATTTTTTAATTACAAATAAAAACCAAACAATAGTTATTTGTTGTTGTAACTTAATTTCAAATTAAATAACAAAATAAATTGCAAGAAGCAATTTTTATTATTTGTACGTAAATGAACATCTTAAAAAAAGTGTAAATACGCAAAAAACGTCCGATGTTCCGTCCCGCTGCGATGAAACGGGCGCGGTGTTGTCAACTTTTTTAAACTTTAAAAGGCCATATTTCGAAAACAGTTAACTTTTGACCCATATATTTTTGGCTTTTTCGACTTGTTTTAAGCTCCACTATCGCCCATTAAAATCGTGAGCATAATACTTTTTACACCCTGTATAAGAGTTAAGTAAAATAGTCAACTCCGATAGAAAGCTCTCTTCATCATCATTATCATCGTATATTATCATTATTATTAACATCCTTATAGCTGCGTGCCGAATCTCGTCAAAGACCTCAGATAAGAACGCCAGGGAACATTTTAATTATTTAAAAAAATTTGGGACTTTAATTTTCTCCATAACCTTGCAAACAACTAAAAGAAAAGAGATACGCCTTGTTTTAAAAGCAAAAGTTTAATATAGATCACAGTGTTTAAATCTCTTTGCTTTCAGAAAGATGTATTCTTAAACTATTATTGTCAATACTTTCAACTGCTCCTTGAATTTTTCATTATTATTTCTAAAAAAATGGTAATAATTCTATTAAAGTTTATGTGTTTTTATCATTATTATTTTTCTTTAATTTTTTACTAAGTTAATAAAAATTTCATGCTATAAAAATATCGAACTTCCTATTAAATATTAGAAAATAATAAATTCTGTTGTTATTATAATCAGTGAGCTCATAGAAGAATGATTGTGCTGTTTAAAATTTTTAAATAAAAGTAATGTAACCTGCATTAAAAGCTAAATATTTTCTAATATAATGTACCTAATAATAGTTATAATATGACTAAATCGAATTATCACTTGTAAATAACTAATTAAACGCGTAAAATCATTGAATGGGGTAAGATATCAAAAAATAATTTACAAATTTGGATTTCGACGTGGTCCCTAGTGGAAAGAGTTTTTTTCGGTCTTTTCTTAAAACGATAAAACTATGCCTTTAAAGTATAAATTAAACAAAATATACTTTGTTGTGAGATAAAGTATGTAATACTGCATGGGCTATATCGTTTAGTATACTTACTTCTACAGCGTCTTTCGAAAAGTCTGCATCATATGGAAAATTTTGTTATTATAAAATGGGCCAAGAATGGAATTATTTAGAGAAATAAAAAAAAAATGTTTATAGAAACTACGTACAGGGTCTTTGATTATATTTACGTGGCGTCTGAAGCCTTTATTTTTGAAAATAGGAAAAAAAATATATAAAAATTGTAGGTTTTTTCTTCATACTATCTTCTGAAATTATCAGTATATAAGGTATAAAATATCGGATTAAAAAATATAGAAATATAGGCAACTTTACCTTTTTTAAATGGAACACCCTGTATATTATGCGCTACAACGAAATATCTATTTTTTTATTTGAAATATACAAATAATGATGATATTTGGGAAAACCATTCTTGAAATATTTTAGCATAAATAAATTGCAAAAAAGTTTCATATTAGCATCAAGATAGCCATGGAAACAATAAAATTGTTATAATTAATTTGACGTCTGAATATTGTTAAAAGTTAATCATTTTAACTATTAGGAATAATTTATATTCAACCTTAAAATTTTACAAATTTTATCCTTATAAATTTACGTCCGTCCAGAATCTGTTTGAACAAAACATGAGGACTGACCTAAGTATGCGTTGATTTATGCAGTATGATCTAGAGTTTTTAAAAAAACTTCTATTTACCGATGAGTCTTCCTTCACTATAGCAGAAATGTTTAATTGCAAAAATAAACATTATTGGTCCAGAAAACCTTAACCATATTCCAGATTCAGCCACAACAATTTTATGGTTTCTATGGTTTTTTGGATGCTAATATGAACTTTTTTGCAATTAATTTATCATTTAAGATAAAATATCTCAAAAATGGTTCACCGAAATATCATCAATCTATTTATATTTAAAATCAGAAAAAAAAATATCTTCCGTTGTAGCGCATAATATACAGGGTGTTCCATTTAAAAAAAGTTAAAGTTGCCTATAATTTTCCATTTTTTTAATGCAATATTTTTTTTACTGATAATTTCAAAAGATAATATGGAAAAAAAAACTACAACTTTTATGTAAAACATTTTTTTCTCACCTCAAAATAAAGGCTCCAGATGCTACGTAAATATAATCAAAGATCGTGTACCAAGACTAAGCCGCCAACAATAAATTTATTTTCCTCTTCATTGTTTTTGGCGAATTAAAAAAATATATACAGGTGTGGAAAGTTTAACACCGAACACGGACGTTTTGCAAGTAAAACAAATTAACCACCAAAATAGAGTGAGATCGAATTTAAACTAGGAAATACGCGCCACGTTTAAACTGCGTACGCTCGACGAAGGTTGACTTATGATGAGGGGTAATAAATATGCAGGCGGGAGCGGGCGGCCGTATGCGAATCGCCGGTCTTCGCTGTTCGAAACAGCGCTTGATAGAAGCATCGACACATTGCGAAGCTTTGTCTCACTTCTCTCACACAGTTAAAGGGGTTGTCCGTTTCTGTTTGATACATTACACTTTATATCTATGTTCGTTTTTGGATTTTTCACACCTGTATATGAAAATTACAAAAAATATTTAATCCATATTAACCTTTTCTTATATGTACTTCCTAAATAGTTAATATGCCAAAAAAACCCAAAATATTGCCAAAAAAACTCGAAATAAGAATATAAGAGCCACCGTTAGGTGGCAATAACTGCTGTGAAAACCGAAATCGTATGCATTGCGTATTAAAGTATTCCATATTTTATGCATATTGTCTGTCCGGTAGTAGGGTCAGAGCCGGTGCCGCGCCGGCGATCCGAGTTCGAACCCAGCCCCGCCGGGGAGTATTTAGGAAAAGGGTTCCTAAAAATAACGTCCGTGGTGGCGCTACCGCGTTCTCTAAAAGGTGCTGTGAAATGCAATATTTGCATATTTCAGTGTTTTGGGCAGCGTTGATGGAACTGGGGCAAAAGATTGGGTTAAACATCGGAAAACCTAGACCCTATTTGGAAATTTAGGAGTATATTTTGTATAGGGAATGTCTAATATATATAGTATATATGTATATAAAAAATCCTTCGTGAGTTGTCATAAAGAAAAAAAAAAAAATATGTTATATAAAGAAAATGTTTTAAATTATTTAGAGTAGAAATACTCTAAAAAAAAATTTTTTAAAAAAAGAACGCTAATCGAAAGATGTAAAATGTTTTTTTTTTGATTGATTTAGATATTTTATTTTTTTAATAAAATTGTCTAGTTTACATCATCATATAAATGACTACAAAAATAATTAAAGTTTAAAATTATTCTATTTTTTATTTTAAATTGTACATAAAATTTTCAGAAAAGCAAATAATTACGTTTGCCTCGTAAAGCAAGATGTTTGGTTTTAGTGATTATGTTGGCTCCCACTGCTACAGATGTCCATCATTAAGATCAATTTTCCCTCGTATGAAATAATAATAATCATTTTTGGGAAGGTTTTCCACTTCGGCCTCAATATAGGTATTTATAAATAGTTTTCAAGTCACTTTTTTTATCATATATGAAATCAAAAAATTTTTTAAAAAATTCCGTAAAAACCCAGGCCCATGGAAACTTAAACTTGGTTTCTTTTTTAAATTGTTACAAACAAGTTTTTGTCTCAACCTAGAAGACAGTAACTTTCAAATTTTAGTTATATGTGTTTTAAAATATAGTTTGGAATTACGCAAAAATGATGTTCTACTGTTTTTAAGAACTATATTTTCTCCGTTAAACCTAGAAAAAAGCTAGAAAATTCAAATCGGTAATCGCTTTAACTTAAATTGAATTTTAAGAGTAAAGAAAATATTTTTGGCTACTTCCGAGTTTAACCTTCAAAAAGCGAACACTTCGTCATTTCAAAAGTAGGACGGAAATTGGTTATATTCATCGTCGGAAATAGTTTCAGGCTGCACAATTAGTTAAAAATGGTATCTATAATGGTGTAGATTTGTGGCTTTTTAGTAGGGACGCTTACCAAACTGTAGTTTATAATATCTTGAGAACGGGCATAGCTCGTTATTAGCTTTATGCAAAATACTCAGCTAATAAAACAAATATTTTTGATTTAATAAAGTTTTTAAATCTTAATTGTCATAATTTTACTGATATTGGGTAGGCACATCTAAAATTATAGCACAATTTATAGATATTTTTTAGTAGTTAAAATTTAACAGCAAACCACCAGTACCATCTTTAAAAAAAAGGTACATAGCACCCAAAAATACAATATCCGTATAAAAATTAGCTTTCTCTGTTTTTTTTTATGTAAAAAAAGTGTCAAAAAAAGCAATTTCTTCCTTTAGAATAAAAAAAATTATCGCGATACTGGTAATAGGACTTTGGTAAAGAACAAATAAAGGCAATGGAACTTCAAGATTTTAAAATTTATAAAACTTACTGTATGTCCAATTTTTATGCGTTTTTTAAAATGGTTAACTTTAATTTTTTTTCCTTAAAATAACGTAAGTTTACCCGTTGTCTTTAGTATGATTAAGTAGAAAAGTAGCCAAGAATTTCAAAATATAACTTTTTAATGTAGGGCTTAATTAAATAGCTTTTTTATAAGGAAATATCTATAATATTTAAAAAATGTCCATGTATGTAAAAAAATTTATATTGTTATTATTACACATTTCCTTTGTTGCTATAAAAATATAGTTTTAAAATTTGCGATGCCTATATAAAGTATAAATAGGCAACTTTCTTTTAGCAGATGTAATATATCACTTCCGGTTTAGCCGGCAGTAGAGTCAAGTAAGTGATAAAAAAAAACTCTGAATATGTCATGGGCTGTTACATAAATCTTAAAATTTCCTTTTTAACTTCATAATATGATGCTTTTGCCTTGTGACGCAGTGGTATTTTGCTATAAATTTTTGAAAAGGGATTTTTAAATCCTATATGACTGCCTGTCAAAATATACCGGGTCCCATTAAAAATATTGACGTGAGTTTACTTCCGGCTAAACCGGAAGCTATATTTTACAAGTAGATAAAAGACGTAGTTGCCTATTTACACTTTATACATTCTTCTCAAATTTTAAATTATCTCTTATATCAACGGGAGAAGATGAAGGCCATACGTTCGTTAACATCCGGAATATAAAAATATTTAAGTGTGCTAAGTAAGTTGCCGATATGTTTACATTATATTTAAAGGTATGCTAAAGAAAGCTAATTGTGTAAATCCGACCATTGTCTATTATTAGTTTATCCTTTTCTATCCCTTAATAAACAGTGACTTCCGCTGATCTACTTGTGGATTATCGTATTACTCAAGGTACTTAAACTATTTACACTTGTTTTATAGTATTGTAAAAATGTATATAAGTGTGACAAACGTCAAATATTTGGTATGACTATAATGTATGTACATTATAAAGTAGGCAGTGCAAAACATGACATGTCGAGAATCTGTAAATAAATTATGGTTACCTAATATTTATTTAATGATGTTTACAAGGATTGTTCCCAATTTGGTGGGATTTTTTTCGTTTTTCTACACTTATCAAATGATCTTTTTTTCAGTGTTTCAAATTGTGATTATACAGTATGAGGATGCCCGGATGGTCTGAAAAATTTTAAGTCTAACAATGTTGAACTTATTTTTATTTTTTAACGATAATCTTCTCTTAAATTAATACACTTGCGGCCGAGTGATGATCGCGTTGTTAAATTTAGTAATGGACTTAGCAATTGTTAAAAGTTAACAACGGTTTAGAATGTTTAACAAAATGTCAGATTTTGAGAGGTTGCCTACTTAAATCATTGAATAACACTGACAATGACGTTTTGTTAAACATTCTAAACGGTTGTTAACTTTTAACAATTGCTAAGTCCATTGCTAAATTTAACAACGCGATCATCACTCGGCCGTTGGTCTCCGTTCTCTCAGTTGTATCTTCAGATAAAAAATACACTGAGCGACGTTTTAAGTTTGGAGAAGAGATAGCAGCAAAGGGTATCAATTCAAGGGAGGGGTTTAAACAGTTTATAGTTCAGATCTGGTAATATTTAGCGTTGCCGAAATACTTATTCTTCTGTAAACCAGGTCTTTTTTAACCACAGGTAACCTTTTTTTCTTCTTTGGTTTTATCCGCTCTGGATATTGGCTATCATCATGGCTATGCGTGCTTTATTGGCTGCAGCGCTAAACAGATAATGAAAGTTTCTCCAAAGCATTTCCATAAGTTTGCGAACAAGGACAGGAGATTTTCCTTCTACCGAATCCTCTTCTTCCTGCCACTTTAGCTTGCAGGAATAGTACAATAGGCGGTATTTGACAGAGTTTCTTATGATATGGCCCAAATACTTCAGTTTACGTTGTTTTCTGCTCTGCATAAGAACTAGTTGGCAATTCATCCTTCTGAAAACCTCTTTGTTGGTGGCCCGGTATCCAAGAAATATTTAGGATCCTAAATAATTTCACATTTTAAAACTGGATCATTTTTTGTTGGTGCTTAAGACATCGTCCAATCTCGACCCCATAGAGCAATATTAAAAAAATATCTCTTATCATTTTCTTTTTGAGGGTCACGCAGAGATCTCGACAGAAGAGAAAGTGCTTCGTTTGAGTAAACATTGCTCTGGCCTTTTCTATTCTACATGCACTATTCTATGGTGGGTGTGGTGTGGTCCCACGAGTCGTTGATGTTATAACCGAGAGATCAAAATAATATTCACCCGTTATTGTTTTGACCATCTCAATGCAAAATGCATTTAGCTTCCCAAAAAACAGATGCCATAAATTTATCTGCTGAAGAAACGGACTTTGCTTAGGTGATGGATATCTGACTTTCCCTACACTGTTTGAACTGCTGTTTAGATAGGAGTATAATGGTAAATCCAAGTTTTATCCATGGTTGTCAAATCATTGAAGAAAATAAGTCTTATTTGGGTTACGTTGCTAGGGAATTTACAGACGAATACTTTTTTGGTCAGCCAGTAACAATCGTGGCAAATTTTTTTCGTATTTTATTCTTCGTGCAAGATATATCAAACATGTTCTTTTGAAAGAATTTCTGAAGTTGCTGCAGTTTTAACCTGTTCATTAGATGGATCATCTTTAAGGTTGGTACGACTATGTTTGAACTCAGCAGCCCATTTTTTAATAATGAAAAATGTAAGAGAAGAATTTTTAAAATCTTACATGAATTTCTGTCGGTGTTAATCCCTCCTTTACAATATTGTATAACAGGTCGATAATGATAATAATTTTTTAAAAGATATTTTTAATAATAAAACGACCTAAGCTCGACCCAAACACACATTTGTGGAAATACCTGACCAAACTTATCATTAGTGAATTAAATTAAAAAATGCAAAGGTATTTATATAAATTGATAAATATCATTCTTGCTACAATAAATAACAATTATTATGCAGAGTTATATGCTGTAAATATTTATTATGTCATTATTAGTATTAAAATTACAACAATGTAATTCATTTATTTATTGTAAGGTTATATTATTCACGCTTTTTCTATTGGAAATTACCTTATTTAAAGAAGGCGCCATATTTCTACATATACATATTCACATTTTAAGTGTTTTTCTAATGAAAATATATATAATGTATACAAAAAAATAAAAAGCTCACAACGGCTAAGTTAATGTGTAAATAATGGAATAAAGGTATTAAAACGATATATTTTATTGGTTTTGTTTTCACATTTTTTTTTCTTTTTCTTGACCTTGTGGAGTATCCAGATCCCGATTGTGTTTTTTTAATTATGATTTTTGTGTTTTTATTTAGGTGGTACATATTTTCTTTATTTAATTTACAACCTTTTTTGCTTGTTACAGCATTAACAACAAATTACCATGTATCCCACTCAACAGATGCCTATGCCCATGATCTACCAACAGTACCATAATGCATACCCAACGATTCACTACCAGCAACCACCTTGTGCATCTAATGGTTACGGTTGGCATGGAAACGGGTATGGATGGCAATTGAATCCTAAGGACTGGCACACACCACCACTCTATCCTAGTTTGAAGGATGAGGTGGTTGAAGAACCAGTTATCCAAGCTGAGAAAGTGCAGAAAGTGAATGCATGGGTAAGTATCATATTACCAGTATAGATACAATTATAGGTGTGATTAGCATGATGGTGGTTGTACAAAATTTGGTTTTGTATTAGAGGTATTTTTAAGTTTGTATACATGTGTTTGAAACTGGGAAATTGGTAATGCATGCTTTATATAAATAAAAAAAATAGTTGCATAAAGATGGTTTTGGCTAATTCAATGACAAATTAACATTTTTTAGACACTTCTGCAGTTTCTAAGATGTTTTGGGCAAAACAAGTATTTTCGATTTAAATTTAAAACTTAATTTGGGTATTTAAAAAAAAATAGTGACATGTTATTTTTTTTTAAATTTTTTAAATTGTTGCGAGGTTTTATAGAGGAGTAGCTAAAACTAATCACAAGTAAATTACGTGATTCTAAAACAAAAATTTTACAATATGAGGTATGTTAAGCTTTAGGTTTGTGACTAATACTTTTATTATATTTTTTTTTATGTCTCTGATGTATATTTTTCGGCGGCGTACACAATTCAACATAGGAAATTTTTAACAGAGAATTGAGACTCTTAAAATGGTACATTTATTAAAACATGACTAATTAAAGTTGCTTAAGGGTGTTGCGAAGGTTTTTGGTTAGTTTATGCATCAAGAAAATGAAAATTTATAAAATTGTTTTTCCCTTTAGAATGTAAGTTTACAATTTAAAAAACACTTTTAGAAATATTTAAGCTTATGTAGGGTATAAAAAAAGACAATAATTTTTTAATTAAATAATATTACCCTTAATATAAATTTAAGGGGTTTTCCAACGAGGACTAGACAGACCGCTTTTTTGACTTTACCTGTACTTTTATAAAAAAAAAAAATAAAATAAAACCCCATATATTTTTTTTCCTCCGGGAAACCAAAAAAAAATTAATGTAAAATAATTGAAACATCAAAATAAAACTTAGGGGTCATTATGACATTTTTTTTTAAAAGGGAATGATATGTGATTTCGTATATTTTGATCTAAAATGATATTTTTTTAATTCAAAATTGTCCATTTTTTTGCACGTTTTAAAACGAAAAAA